>CM040246.1:159520496-159578139 GCA_022545495.1 Chrysanthemum lavandulifolium
ACTTTTAGTATTTCTCTTTTGAGTCATTTTAAGAACAAGTCTTGTTCTTAGTTTTACATCTTGTATGTGGCATAAATACCACTACATTTTGTTGTTTTATTACAAGGCCTTGTTTACATACCTTGGCTCCCAATCTTGATTCTCGTCAATCACAAGATTATTTATGCATGTTACTACTAACATTTTCTTTGTAGGATTTTTTGACGCCTTTCTAGGGGAGCTACCGTCAAGGGAAGTTAGAGACATGTGGACTATTTTTCCACATTTTATTTCTTCATTAGGGTCACTTTTGTTTCGACAAAAGGGGAGAAGAAGTAAAGTTAGGCTTTCAAAACATACATCTAATCTTAAGTTTTACTCATCATAACATTATGTTTTGTCATCAACAAAAAGGGGGAGATTGTTATTACAAATAAACCGTAAAAACGTTTATTAATATTTAGCGATCTCTTTATGTTTTGTTGTAACAAATATAATGTGATCATAAGTAAAATTATAAGAATACATGTTATTTTTGTAAAGCATTTACATATAGTCATTTAATACAAATTGTTGTAATAAATCATTTGTTGTAATAGTTTATTAGGATGGGTAAAAACCACAACTCATGACCCATACCCATGGAGCATATCCATGACCCATGGTTTTAACCCATGATCCATTGACAAGATGCATTGCATCTATTAGATAAATTGTATCTAAATAAATAACATGGACCAACCCATAACTCATGACCCATAACCAAAAAACCCATGAGCAAAGAGGAGCGTTCTACGGATCCCTGGAGTTAGACTAGACGGATCCCTCAAGCGAGGGATCCGTGGGATCCGTGCAACAGTGGCAATAATTTGCCTATAAACAAGGAGCCATTTCTTCATTTTTACTCACCTCTCTTCTTACTAAGTCTCTCATATATTCTTACACTCTCCTAACAAAAGATCACTTGATCTAGAGAGTTGTTCTTCTTTCTTCTATTGTGATTCTCATATAGGTCCTTCTAAGGCGAGATCACGAGCATTCTACAAGTCATCCAAGCAAGGGGTCCTTGATTGATTTGTTCCTACACAAGATTTCTGTAGAAAATATCTTGTATTTCATATTTCATATATTTGTTGTGTAATAGTAGTGTTGGTTTGGTCCTCCGTATTACGGACTCGGTATCTAGCTTTGTACCGAAAAAAGGTGTAAGCAACATTGTGAAGGCTTCTCCACCAAGTTGAAGGAGTTTTTTGACATAGTGCTTGAACTCTCGAGTAGGTGACTCGGGGAGTGGAGTAGGGCAAGGAAGGTGTCCTTGTAGCCGAACCACTATAAATCGGTTGTGTCATTTCTATCCCTTACTTTACTTTCTTTACTTGCATTACTCTTAGATCTGTACTTTCTTTTCATCCATACGATTTCACATAACATCGAATCTAAAGGTTTTAGAAACTAACTTAAAATTAGCAAAACTATTCAACCCCCCCCCCCTTTCTAGTTTTCCACAAAGTCAAATTCCTAATGAGCTCCTACGAGAATCCTAAATCTTCAAGCCAAGTGAACAAAGTCTCTTCCTTGTGTGAGCTATGTAGTGGTCCCCATGACACTCGTACTTGCACGAGACTCCTCGAACAAGCTTCTGTTGACTATGCATCCTCGTGTACCAATGGAATGGGAGGGAGATTCCCCATAACACCCGGACCTAGGACTTTAAATGATGCCCGAGAAGCATGGAGGGGAAAACCCGACTACAATTGGGGACAAACCAAAGAATTCACCTCTAATGATTCCCCATTTTCCCACGGCCCTAGCCAACAAAACATAGAAGGGATGTTGCAACACCTAGTTACATCCCAAGAAGCTCAAATAGCCTAGCTTTCGGACCGCTTTAACCAACAATAAGCCGAGATGGATAGGAAGATTGATAACCTTTTGAAATCCATGACCAATAGTGATAGGAAGACCACCGAAAAGGTTAATGCCATCTCGACTCATTCTCCCGAAGCTTTCGGTGTGAAAATTAAGGACCTAAGTAAGTTATCCAAGCACGTTCAATTCGTCAATGCCATCACCTTCGTAAAACCAAATAGGACTAGTGACGAAGCAAACCATGAGACTATGCTTGAGGTTAGTGAAACTCGTAAGGAAGAATCGACCAACGAAGTAGACGAAGTAGGTGATGAATACTTCAATAAGTTTCCTACGAAAGAGGAACTTTCACGCCATCCACACTTAGTACGCGACCTTCGTCACATGTATGTTAGGAGAAGCCCAAGAAATCAAATTTGGAAATCCATGGAATCTCAACATACCATGTTTCATAGGACATCTTTTCATGGCAAAGGACTACATTGATCGAAAGTCCCCAATAAACATCATGACTAGTACCTACTATAATTGGGTAATGAAGAAACCTATCCCAAATAGGAAAGACCCCGATGATCCTAGAGTTAGTTGTAATTTTATTGGTAGAGTTAAGGGATTGCCCGTCTATGTAGGTAGTTTCATGTACCTTACGGATTTCATAATTGTGGAGGATATTAGTACGGCCATATATCCTAGCTTGTCCCATGTAATTCTAGGAAAGCCTTTCATAGAAAACACCGGGATGACTTATGATCCGTCGTTAGGAATAGTTAGATTCAAGGATGAGACCGATGACGTAGCTTACCAAATGCCATTTAAGTTGAGAAATTTTCATCACTATCTAATGATGAAAAGGAACTTAAGCTATCGGTCTACTATAGGAATGAGGAGGATAAGGAGAAAGGAGTAGATTATGTGATGAATAAGATTTGTGGGTTCTATAAGGATTGTTTGAAATTATGACCGGAATATAGAACCGATTAGAGGGAAGATGACTTCCTAGAAAGATGCATAATAGGACATTACTATAACATGGAAAACCCCAATAGAGATTGTCACGAGGAAGAAGGTGACGGCAATGAAGTCACGTAGGAGCACGACTTCGAGTCTAGCTATAAGACTCATAAATAAAGAAAAGCGCTTCGTGGGAGGCAACCTATGCTTAATTGTTTGCTTGTTTGTGTGTCATATACCTTTTCATTATTGTAGATTCTCATGTTTGAATTTGTGAAAATGCTTTATTTTGTCTTTAACCTTGTCTTAATTACATATAAAGGTATTTTGCAATAAGATAAGTGTAGGGAGGATTACACACGTTTTTAAAAGAAATTGAACATGAGAACTACACTTAATGAAATTGATATATATATATGTGTGTTTGTTAGAGTTAAATGCTTGTATAGAGTCATAATAGATGTTTTGCATGAATTTTTCCAGATTTTGAAGGTGTAATTTTCCGAATTTTTCCAAAAACGCATCGAGACCGGTTTTGTCAGAAAACTGACGGTGTCGATTAGAACCCGACGACGTCGGGAGGAGCGGCTTGACTTATAAAAATTTCTCATTTTCTGTGTTATGTATAAATTTTTGGAAATTCTCAGGTCTTAATTTTCCAGAAAATCTGCAAACATGCATTCCACAAGCATTATATCCTAGTTTAGTTTAGTCATATATAGTTTTACCACCGATTTTACGCAAAGGTTTCGTCTATTTTCTTAAAGTGTGTAGGTTTTATTTATCAAGAAGAAGAAACATAATATTGGATGAAGCTTATCACGCATACATTCTTCTTGGAAAAGAATTTAAGCACTACTTCACACGGACCCTACCGAGCTAATCAGGGGAGTGCTAGTTTCTTTCTCTTTTAATTACCTTCCGTTATCATAACTTTGATATTTCGGGGAACATTGGGGACAATGTTCAGTTTAAGTGTATAGAGGGAGAATAAAACGGGAACTTTGAAACTATGCTTATCCTTGAATATTTATCTTGTCCTATTTCATTTGTGTAATAAGCTATGAGAAATATTTGTTAGGGCAATTTTAGCACCAAATTTAAAATTTTTCATGACACGTACGAGTGGGACTTTAGTCTTAATAAAGCGTCTCATGGATAGGAGTTATATGACTAGCACAAAAACCGTTTACCACTCAAATTCCACCCCAAAAATGTGAGGTTCGCCCCTAGATCTATAGGAATTAAAGCATTCACCTTTAATGCTTCGAGAGTGTACCGGTAGTATAATAGATTCTAGAACTTGTTGTGTGATGCATTCCGAGATCGCTAGTGAGACTCCACTTGTGTAGTTAGGAATAACTAAATGATAAGAGGCATTAGGATAACCCTTGTTTGATATCCATATTATAATTACTTCTTCCACATCTATTGAGTAATAACCCCACACCCTTGCGATGTACTCATCTTTAGTACACGATACCCCTAGTTAATCCCTCAGAGCCTATCCTTTTCGCGGTTCTCATGATGTTTCGGTTTTCCAGAATATCAATGAAGAGAATTGTTTACAATCCACCCCTAAATGTACACCCAAATCGCCTTAGCCTACCTTGTATGCACTCACCTTTAGTGCATTATTGTTATCATACTAAACCCCTAGTTCAGTTATCTAGTTACTTGCATGGTTGCTAGGTCGAGTCATATCTTTTGTACACAGTTCCCTTCATTTACGTAATTAAATACTCCAAGTGTTTTGATCTTTTCAAATCGGGTCAAATTAGTGTTAGAGTATTAAAAACTCAAGTGTAGGGATGCTCCTATAAATCCCTCGTATTTTGATGTTATCTTAGAGAATGGTAGAGTAAAAATGTATGCAAAAAAAAAGGGGATTCCGTCCTACATCTATCTTTATATTTATGTTTGTTTGTTTCAAGTTATATAGAATCTAGTGAGTCGAGTCTTGGCATAGCAACGCCATTCTTTGCATGCTTGTAACATAAGATTTTTGACTTGCCACCACTAAATCGCCTATCCAACCAAACCTTTTGTTTCCCTACTGTAAGCCTAACATTACAACCCTTTTAAAGACCTCTTAGATAGTTGTTCCTAGGTGCTTAAGCCAAAGCGGTGGAGGTTTGATCTAGTCTCAAGCCTATGGTAATCTATGTACTATGACCAGGTAATGAGTGTTTATCTTCCATTTCCATTTACTATATTTCACATACACCCGAGAGATGAGAGAATCCAAACACCCCTGGTGAGGTGCTAGTATATAATTTTCGTGCTTGTTATGACTATTGCGGTGCTTTTACTTGTTTTGAATTATGTTAAACCAATGCTTCATGCCCCCTAACTTATAAATTGATTGGCCAAAAGCACATTTGTTTGAGGACAAGCAAATACCAAGTGTAGGGATATTTGATAAGGATTTAAAACGTACACTTTTAAGGGGTCATTTAAGCCCTTAAGCGCCCACTTTTATATTCGTTACTGCTTAATTTCGTTCTTATTCACTTTTTAGGTCTCTTGGAAGCAAAATGCTGGAATGATGCATATTTGGACGAAAAGGAGTGAACATATGAAGGAAATGGCAAAGTCAAGATCAAAGACACTCAAGCTTCTAGAATTTCACCGACGGCGTCCCAATCAAAGCGGCGACGCCATTCCTTTATACAATTAAAATCTCGATCGCTCAAGAGACATTTTGCTAAAATACACTGACGGCGCCGAGCTTTGAAGAGGAAGGCGTCACTAAGACTTTTCATCCTAGACGGCCTAGATCCGTAATCGACGACGTCATCTGCCGAAGCTTAGGACGGCGTCACAACTATAACGTGACGCCATCCCAACGATTACTTGGCCAAGACGAAAACCCTAATGACGGCGATCTGACGGCGCCCCACCTATAAGGGGACGCCGTCGCAAGTGTAAAATTATATATATAAATCGAATTTTCAGAATTTTAGGAGGTAGACTTGTGGAGTAAAAACCCTAAACGTTTGTAGTCCGACTTGGACAGTATCTTAGGGTTTACCCTATTTTACATCAAGATAAGTGTTTTACTTCATTGATTTCATTATGTCTTCTATTGAATATGTGTATGCTTGCGTGTTTAACATGTTCGGCTAAATTTCTTGTGTGTTTGCTTAGATCTATGAAACCTAGTTATCAATTATTGATTGGTTGTCTCTTATCTTAGTTGTAATTGGCTTAGGACTGCGATTAGACCATCGTTGTTTTTAAATGCTTGAGTAATCTTTGTGAACCTTAGTTTATGAATCACTTAGCGGATTTGTAGTCTAAACATCCAAAGATAACCCTTAAAATTAGTTTATGAATCATAGAGAATTTCGTAGGCAATAACTTTAAGCTAGTCTTATAGAGTTAGGGAAAAAGGCAGACCCTACGACCTTAGAAAACACAACGCATTAAGAATTAGGACGTGACAATTCAACCACCAAAAAAAGATAACTAGAGAGTAATAGTATCTAGGTAGACACATTTTTAATCATCATACGAGCACACATCAATAGACATAAGACTACCCAGAGTTTAGATAATTAGATAGTAGAAGTAATCGGTAGAAGTACCACCCCCCAAATCCAAACCCCGAGATTTTACCCTTAGCTTTCTAAAAAATATAAAAAAGATAAAAAAAGAATATTTCTCAACCTCAACCTTAGCGTAGTACACTTCTCACTAACATTCCTATTCCCCTAGAGAACGATATCAATTCCCGAGGCTTACCCAATACTACACTACAACGATTAGGTTCACTGCCTAGGGTGTTGAAAAACTTGCTCGACGAAAAGGAAGTTCCTTTGCCCCTGGAACGCCCTTGTACGCGCATCAACGATACAGTAATACCGGGTAACGAAAAGATTCAAAACTTATAAAAATATTATAACTTATCGAAATTTTGATATTTTAGATGAGCCACGAGCTTGCCGAAGCGTTACAACATTGTTAAAACTAAAAATGTTGACTTAAAACGCATAAAACATAAAAGGTGCAAAATTACCTAAAATGTGACTTATAAAATATCATTTGAATTTTTGGAGTAGTTTACCAATAGGATGTATTGTAATAGGATTTATTAATTTAATCAGTGAGAGTATTAGGTATACTATGCATACATATAAATTATAAAAACTTTTATTTACTTAATTGAATTAAATAAATAAATATGAACTTGCAATAAAATTTACATGTTATGAAATGAGAATGGGAAGACAAGAAGCAAGGGGACAAAAGATTGTGATGTGATGTTACATGACACTTGACAACTTTAAGTAATGATGGTGTACTTTTAACATGATTGAGCTCCTTTGAAGAAATGGACCAGGGTGCGTTTGAGCTTAAGTAAAAAGGAATACGTTTGGTTTGTTAATAAACGATGACGGGTTTAGTTATAAGGAACAAAATAATAAAAGAAAAGGGTGTTTTTAATTTAGTTACGTTTCGAAAAGGCCCAAAAGGGATTGTCGTGTTTGATTGTTTGTTATTTAAACTAAGGTGCTCGCGTGTGAGCTCGTTTTAAATAAAATGTGAATTACGTCACATAGTTATGATTTGTAATTTCATTTGTTAAATAAATAAATAAATAAATTTACTCATAAAAATGGTTTATTTAAACTTCCAAATTGGATTACTTCGTGTTTAACATTAATTTATAACTTGATAAATTAGGAGATACATCTTCAAATCCCAAAATTTTTACTTTTCTTTCTAAAAAATATAAGAAGGCCAAAAAAATTCCTCCCTCAACCTATAGACTTATTTCGTCATATACTTCGAGCCTTCACAACACTATTCCCCAAGAGAACGATCAATCCCAAGTGTTTTACCTATACTACACTACAACGGTTAAGTACACTACCTAGGAGTATTGTAAAACTTCTTGTGTTTACAGTTCATACGCATCAGTGATGGCTGATTATGACTAAGTATTACCCATATTAGCAGTATGTTTTGCAAAAGATACAACATGGTAATCAAATTTTAAACAGCAAGTGTACCAAAATATTCTACACATTACCCCTACCAAATGCAGAATAAAGAAATTGAATTAAATAACTGTGGTTCAAAATAAAAAGCACCAACACAGAACCAAACCCCAATACAAATATTAGGTTACCTAGAAAGCTATGAGACGCTCGTTAGACCACTTGATGGCACTCACACATGCTATTATACTAAGGGTTTTGCTAACTTGTGTCAAAGGGCACAAATTAATTTGTTTATAAAAGGAATGTTTTAATTCATTCAAGCATGTTCAAATATAGTAATTTACAAGTTCATTTAATGTGTATTTAATGCATTTTTTGGTTAATTAAGAAAGATTGTGTTCGTTAACCACACCTTAACCTTTGCCCAATGGGCACTTGTTAGCAAAATCCTTATACTAATAACAAATATAAGTGGCATATTAAGTGACATAACCAACGTCTCATGCTCCTAATATTTCACGTTAAGTTTTTACACAACTTGCTTTATGACAATCATTGAAATCCAAAATCTAGTACCCTAGCTCAGATATCAATTCGGCCGCAAAATATGGTTACATTATGTGTTGGGAATTATAGATTTGATGATTACAAAACCATAGAGCAAGAATGAAGAAAGAAGAAACAATGAGGACCTAATATGTAATAGTTAGCTTTTCTAGTAAGCTAGGGTTTGTAACCTCCCTCTATTATATAAAGAGGGATGGCGGCTAGGGTTACCAACCAATCCTTTCATTTCATTTCATAGAAGACTTCTCCTAATGAGAGTCTAGCAAACGCATAGAGCGATTAGTAGTTGTAGTAGTATTAGTTTCTTTATGTTTTAATAAAGAAAACCTTATTAGTGATGTTGATTGTGTTGTTTCTATTCCACTATGCATCTAATCAATCAATATAGCTTATACCCTAGTTGAGTCTGGGTCTTGGATTTAACAATTGGTTTCAGAGCGGGTGGCTCTCGATCTAGGGTTTGTAAGGTTTTTCTATAGCAGCAGTCGTGATAATGAAAAGAGGCAGCAGACAGCAAAAGAAAATAAGAGCAGATCTATGTTTTGGTTTTTATTGATGAATCAGCCTTTTTGAGGTAATCGGTATTATTCATTCATCGTTCATTGAATCTCGTTTTATTGTTCTGGGCATATATTCTTGAATTAAGTGCTACTGATCTTATGTTTCCTGCTGGTCGGTACTTTTTATTGATTTGCCAATATAAACGATTGATGTTCTTCTTTTGACAATCACTTGGGCATATGGACCTACTGGTACACGTGGGATTATTTTATTTGTTGTGTTCGATAGGGTCATTCATACTTGAGGGTCACCGTTCATTTATTTTAATTCATGGCATTGTTCTTGTTATATTGGACGGCGCATTGTTCCTTTCATTGCTATTTAATGGTCTCGTGATTTTCGTTCTCTAATTATTTGGATTGGCAAAGATTAGTTGGTGGGGTCACTTATTATTGTCGAGATCTTGATGGGATGGTATTTCATTTTCTCCGACATGGTTCCCTCGTATCACAGATTATTATATTGGGTTTGGTTTCATCTTGTGTCACGCGATCTTTGTCACATGATGATGTTGGCTATTTCATGGGATGATTTACATGGTAATTTTAATGGAAGCAGTCATGTGGGTCGTGTTTGTTTGACGGTGGTGATTCAATCCGATTGGATGATGGGTGATATGTACATGTTACATTATGATGGTACTCGATTGGTCGCCAGTATGCATTATTCTGGCGATGGTTGCCTCATTCCAACCGATATATTTATTCATTTGCTCGTATCACGTGGGATTATAAAATTGTTGAGACTTTGATTTTATTGGGCGGTTTCTGAAGGTTTCGGTTTCGCCGAAGGTTTTGGTTTCACCGACCGGTTTCACTGAAGGTTTGGTTTCACTGAAGGTTTTGGTTTCACGACCGGTTTCTGCTGAAGGTGCGTGTCTTATCATATCTCAAAGTGAGTCGTGCACTTTTGAGATAACTTGTTTGTAACGTTAATCTTTGTGACAAAGACTTGATGATGCTAGTGAAGGGTGAGATCTACAAAAAGTACTTAATGCTCGCATTTGCTATCACTTTAAGGAGTTACATTATAGTGCTCAGTGTTAGTGAAGGGGCGAGATCTATAGAAAATGTGCTTAATGCTCACATTTGCTAGTGCCTCATCTGAGTTTGGAGTCACATAGATAGTGCAAGATATAAGACGCATACATTGATGTCTCTACTGGTTTGGATTCTGCTGCTGTTCTGATTTCTCTGCTGTTATGCTTTATTTATTTTGTTTATTAGTAAAAAAAAATAATAAAAAAAATAAAAATAAAAAAGATGGTTAGTATAATTTTAAGGGGAAGCTTATGGTTTATATACTTACCATCTACATGCATCACTGAGGGGAAGCGTCACGAGTTGCACAAGACCCTATTAGATGATTACAAAAGGGAAGAAGATTCATGGTGTGCGATTTTATTATTTGTGATGTCATGTTTTAGCATTGTTTCTTATATGAGTTGTTTTGTAATATCAAATAGGGAAGATTGTTGGGAATTATAGATTTGATGATTACAAAACCATAGAGCAAGAAAGAAGAAACAATGAGGACCTAATATGTAATAGTTAGCTTTTCTAGTAAGCTAGGGTTTGTAACCTCCCTCTATTATATAAAGAGGGATGGCGGCTAGGGTTACCAACCAATCCTTTCATTTCATTTCATAGAAGACTTCTCCTAATGAGAGTCTAGCAAACGCATAGAGCAATTAGTAGTTGTAGTAGTATTAGTTTCTTTATGTTTTAATAAAGAAAACCTTATTAGTGATGTTGATTGTGTTGTTTCTATTCCTTGTGCATCTAATCAATCAATATTGCTTATACCCTAGTTGAGTCCGGGTCTTGGATTTAACAATTGGTTTCGTGAGCGGGTGGCTCTCGATCTAGGGTTTGTAAGGTTTTTCTATAGCGTGATCGTGATAATGAAAGAGGCGTGAGAAGAAAAGAAAATAAGAGCGGATCTATGTTTTGGTTTTATTGATGAATCACCTTTTGAGGTAATCGGTATTATTCATTCATCGTTCATTGAATCTCGTTTTATTGTTACGGGCATATATTCTTGAATTAAGTGCTACCGATCTTATGTTTCGCCGGTCGGTACTTTTATTGATTTGCCAATATAAGCGATTGATGTTCTTCTTTGACAATCACTTGGGCATATGGACCTCCTGGTACACGTGGGATTATTTTATTTGTTGTGATCGATAGGGTCATTCATACTTGAGGGTCACCGTTCATTTATTTTAATTCATGGCATTGTTCTTGTTATATTGGACGGCGCATTGTTCCTTTCATTGCTATTTAATGGTCTCGTGATTTTCGTTCTCTAATTATTTGGATTGGCAAAGATTAGTTGGTGGGGTCACTTATTATTGTCGAGATACTGATGGGATGGTATTTCATTTTCTACTGACATGGTTCCCTCGTATCAACAGTTATTATATTGGGTTTTGGTTTCATCTTGTGTCACGTGATACTGTCACATGACAGTATTTGGCTATTTCATGGGATGATTTACATGGTACTTTTAATGGAAGCAGTCATGTGGGTCAGTGTTTGTTTGGACGGTGGTGATTCAATCC
Organism: Chrysanthemum lavandulifolium; assembly: GCA_022545495.1. Classification (NCBI taxonomy): domain Eukaryota; kingdom Viridiplantae; phylum Streptophyta; class Magnoliopsida; order Asterales; family Asteraceae; genus Chrysanthemum; species Chrysanthemum lavandulifolium. The sequence continues at coordinate 159,531,936 of CM040246.1, forward strand.
GATTGGATGATGGGTGATATGTACATGTTACATTATGATGGTACCTGATTGGTCAGCAGTATGCATTATTGCTGCTGATGGTTGCCTCATTCCCACTGATATATTTATTCATTTGCTCGTATCACGTGGGATTATAAAATTGTTGAGACTTCAGTTTTTATTGGGCCGGTTTCTGCTGAAGGTTTCGGTTTCTGCCGAAGGTTTTTGGTTTCTACTGACCGGTTTCTGCTGAAGGTTTCGGTTTCTGCCGAAGGTTTTGGTTTCTGCTGACCGGTTTCTGCTGAAGGTGTGTGTCTTATCATATCTCAAAGTGAGTCAGGCACTTTTAAGATAACTTGTTTGTACGTTAATGCTGTGACAAAGACTTGATGATGCTAGTGAAGGGGTGAGATCTACAAAAAGTACTTAATGCTCGCATTTGCTATCACTTTAAGGAGTTACATTATAGTGCTCAGTGTTAGTGAAGGGGCGAGATCTATAGAAAATGTGCTTAATGCTCACATTTGCTAGTGCCTCATCTGAGTTTGGAGTCACATGGATAGTGCAAGATATAAGACGCATACGTTGATGTCTCTACTGGTTTGGATTCTGCTGCTGATCTGATTTCTCTGCTGTTATGCTTTATTTATTTTGTTTAGTTGTAAAAAAAAAAAAAAAAAAAAAAGGATGGTGAGTATAATTTTAAGGGGAAGCTTATGGTTTATATACTTACCATCTACATGCATCACTGAGGGAAGCGTCTACGAGTTGCACAAGACCCTATTAGATGATTACAAAAGGGAAGAAGATTCATGGTGTGCGACTTATTATTTGTGATGTCATGTTTTAGCATTGTTTCTTATATGTGTTGTTTTGTAATATCAAATAGGGAAGATTGTTGGGAATTATAGATTTGATGATTACAAAACCATAGAGCAAGAATGAAGAAAGAAGAAACAATGAGGACCTAATATGTAATAGTTAGCTTTTCTAGTAAGCTAGGGTTTGTAACCTCCCTCTATTATATAAAGAGGGATGGCGGCTAGGGTTACCAACCAATCCTTTCATTTCATTTCATAGAAGACTTCTCCTAATGAGAGTCTAGCAAACGCATAGAGCAATTAGTAGTTGTAGTAGTATTAGTTTCTTTATGTTTTAATAAAGAAAACCTTATTAGTGATGTTGATTGTGTTGTTTCTATTCCACTGTGCATCTAATCAATCAATATTGCTTATACCCTAGTTGAGTCCGGGTCTTGGATTTAACATTATGCCATACGGCTTGTGCCATGCTAAAAGTACGGTTGGCAACGTCACTTCGGCAAACCCAAATCCTGAAACAACCATGCATTTAACATTTAGATCAGAAAACATCCAAAAACATCAAATACTAATTGCTTGAACATAAAACACCTGATGCACTAACAAACTAAAAATATGCAAAAAAAATTATAACCAACTACTACCCATACATAAAGCTTAAACAAACACAGATACATAAACAGAAATCTACTAATAGTATCAAAAGAACATAACAGCCAAATAAAACACAACTTGTAGCAACCATATAAAATCAGCTCATATGATCACCTATCAGACTTATGATAAAGCTTAAACAAACACAAATACATATCCACAAATCTACAAACTATAAAAAGAAACCAAAATACCCTACATTAACAAATCAGCCAACAATGAAACCTCGCTATCGCTTCTTGAAACATCGAAACCCAAAACGCTCACCACTATCTCAGATGTAATCCAACCTAATTAAACAATCATCATGTATGATTAAAGAGAGAAGTTAGGAACTAAATAACTGAATTTGCAAATGCTCTTGTAAATTGTTCTAGCATTGATAATGGAAAATAGATGTATAACATGCGGTCAACCCTATGAAAATGGCGATTGTTCTAATGAAAAACATGTGTACAACATATGAACCCTAACAATTAAATGCCAAAAAAGTGGAAAACCCACCAATCTTTTTTTATCCCTCTTAGCTAACTGCTCGGCGTGTGAACAATGCTGGCTCGAGCAATGACTCTACAATACACTCGAGCAATCCTCCCCCTGCAATCGACCTCCCAACTGACGGCTTCGCAACAATACCGGCTCCCAAATTCCACTTCAACAAATGTTATATAGTATAACAAAGTAAACTGCAAAAAAACATATTTGTGGTTCGTTAAATTTGACACTAATCTTTCATGTCAAAAACTATTGATAAGTATCATTTTTTGGAGACCAAATATCTAGCAAAGAGTCATCCTTTTTAGCGATGAATTTTGCAAAGAGGGTAGGAAAAATTATCCTTTTCAGAATGTAAAGTGCTAGACATTTGACTTTTTAATGGATTATACTTGCCTATTGTTTTTGAAAAAAGTGATTAGTGTCAAATTTGACAAACCACGAGGGTGGTTTTGCCGTTTAATCCATGCAATATGGTACTCTTTTCGTCTTAAAATGAATGTTCAGTTTGATTTTTCAGAGTTCAACTGGTTCAACTTTGACTTTAATTTTTTTGTGTTAAATAATAATTGATGAAAAATACACTTAAAATCTAATTCATTCATATATTTTGCATCAAATATTTTATAATAGCCATAAAAATAGATAAGGTCAAAGTTGAACTAGTTTGACTCTAAAAAGTTAAACTGGACATTTATTTTAAGACGGAGATAGTATGCATTTAAAAAAATTAATTACAAAAAAAAAATATATTAGTGCAACATATCAAACTATGGACCTTTCGGATTAAGGTAGCTAAGCTAATCCTTTTTTGTGGTTATGTATATATAATTAAAATAGTTACTGATTATAATATTAATTTGTTAATGCTCATGACTGGTTGATGAATGTATTAATGGTATAATATTTGTTTATTTAAAAGTAAAAAGAATGCACTGTACAAATGAAACCCTCCACTCAACATTATAGAGATGAGGGAGGAGAAAACAAGTGTATTCTAAGACTGCTAGAAGTGAAAAGGCAAAAGAAAACATTTCGCTTGTGACATAAGCAACACAAGGCTGTACGTTATGCATTCGGGTATGCAACCGACTTCTTATTTGAATCTAATATGAACCACTAAACTCTCTAAACTTTTTGGGTAACGCTCAGACTGTATATAACACAAACAATGGTATCTGAGTTGGTTGTCCAAAGATGATTATGTTCATGCTAAAATCATAGTTTGGTAGATTTATCTATTCTTCGTGCTTTTTATTCTTTTTTGGGTGTCAAATATACATCGAATATAACATATTCGATATCACAAGTTTTGCGCCAAGATGACGCATATGTAACTTATTTGATTGATATGATATAAGTGCTCACTAGTTATAATACCCGTGCACGCACGGGTTTTTTCTCTAAAAATCATAGTTAAAGTATTATTACTGTGTAAAAAACAAAGAACCTAACGTGTCCTAAATGGTTTTACTTGCAGGATTAAAAATGGAAAACCATAAGTATATATGTTTTTATTTATTTATTGTTTTTAGATATATTTTGGATTGAAAATTTTCTTTCATTATTCAAGCAGAATGCCAGGTGGCTTAAACTTGGAGCCTCGCGTCTAGAAAGTTAAGGAGGCACCAGACTCTTGCTATGTGTAAGCATGTGCTCGAGATAGAAGAACACATTAGTATCATCAAGAATCAAGAAAGTAGTAATTGTTCCAGACCCCCAGTACATCTTGTATGTCGTATATGATGTGTATCTTTACTAATATATAAAGCATTTGGGATTATTCCTTTAATAGCAAGACTTAAAGTTCTGACATATTCACTTGCTTTTAATGGAAATATTTTACTTTTGCTAACAATTCAATACGTTGCACACATAAATAAAATTTATTACATTCTTGTAACAACTCTAATATTTATTCTGCCCATTAAAGATGTAACAACCCATTTATGATGTTAGAGCCTATTTCAAAACGTGTTATCATAAAAATGTACTTGAAAAAATTATCGTGGAAAATATAATCATATACAGGTCTTTCGCAGCATTGTGTGGCACCATTGGTCATTTTCAATATTCCAAGGCATATCATAGCTTATAACATGAACCACATTTTTTATATCAATATGCAAGATCAGTAGCAACTAATACATCAAATAATTTTATCATAAAACCATCAAGACCAATCTCTTATTGCTCATGCGACTTGCCATCATGCAAAGTTGTCACACGGTAACCTGATTTCTCCTCTTATACAATATGATGGCCTTCTTATCCTCAAGATCATGCAGTAGTATCTTTTGCATCATACGCGTTCTTTACATTTGTTGCATCTTTACATTTACAGACTACTCTTCATTATCTCCATCTGTTGCATCTGGTCTTCGGCCTCTTGGAAACATTAAATCCTTGCACAGAGTCTATAGACAATAAACGTAATCGAAATAAAAATCAAAATAAAGATCCGATTAATCTTTAAATAATATCATGTTTACATGTAAATAAGTAAGCATGTGTACATGTAAATACGTAAAACAAAACTGACATGAAACAATTATCTTTCTCTCTCTCCTTGCTTTGTTGCTGGTTCCACCTAAGTGGTCTTATATTTAAGCAACGTCTCTTTAGGATCACTACTTTACATTATATCCTAAATAGATACAAAACAGCCATCAAATACATGCATGCATACTGTTCTCTCTGCTCTGAAATCCTAGAGTAGTTCAGTTGGCTGATTGTGTAACAGGCGGTGCATAACAGGTAAGTTGGGGTTGAATGATGATTACCTATGCTACCTTTTTTTTAATACTTCATTTCTTATATTTGTGAGGTTCGTGCCCATTTAGCCCGTGTCCGTTTGATCCGTATTTTAAATTTGCCCGTTTAGCTTGTGCTCTTTAGGACCAATCGTTGAACCCGTTACCCGAACCCACCTGACCCGCCCATTTTGTCACCTCTAAAAAATAGTATTATTAGATTGAATAATAGTAGCTCCTAGCCCGCTACATATGGCAACAAAAATGGGTGAAAATGAAAACTTAATAATTCACAAAACTAACAAAATTTTAAATCTAACAACTAATTCCGTCGTTGGAACTTTATAGCTACTCATAGTTGGTTGTCACAAAGAAACTATTTTTTTTTTCTTCTAACATTACCCTTGTGGTTTATGTGTCAACGAATTCAAGCCTAAGACATGGTTAGCTGTCACTCTAAAAATAATCACATCCTCCACTAAAGAAAACGACAAAAGCTGAGGCATGTGAACTTGTAAAGGACTATTGGTGCTTAAGGAATTATACATATTTGTGTAATTAGAAAGAGATTCAATAGACAAACATATATATCAAAGTATCAAACACTTACCAATATACATGCATCTGATACAAAATCCTCTCAGAAACTTGAATCTCTTTTTGCTGAATCAAATATTACTATACTATCTTTGGAACTTATATCAGCATATATAAGTTGTAAGCTGCAAAGCACAAACTGTTGAAAAAAATGATGATACTACGAAAGTTGTGTACATATATTGTATTACAACTGATAGAAACTTTAAATGTACACATGTTTTCTTGAAATTTGTTTACTCAGTTTAAATTAACTATCCATCTTCAAATAGACCAACCAGTTTTAGTATTTAAATGAAAACGAAGAACAAACTGAGATGAAAATAAAATTGGTTTATTTTATGCTGATTAAGAAAGGGGACGAAGATTTGAACTTTAAATTTGTGTATGAAGTGATGTAATTAATTTGCAGCCACGAAACTTAACCACCACATCATAAAACCTAATTACAAAACCAGACACCAATTATGCATAGTCACCAATATCAATTAATACAAACCTTATAACTTACAGACATGGCTGCCAAGCGGCTTATGCTAACTGGCTTATCTAACCTAATTTTTGAAAGGTCTTTATGGCATGGCTTCTTAAAAAGGGTTGCAGCTTATATGGGGATTTTTTTTCACATATCACACTTTTGCAGTCATAATATAGCAGCCCTTATAAATGCAGTTACTTCTCATTTGCTTGATCTTAAACTATATAAGCATAAGCAGTCATGATCCAAATACAGAACATAGCAAACACATATATGCATTACTGCAAGTGGAGTCCAAACCAACAACCAATATGCATTATTGCAAGTGGGTCAAATGATGATTCGAATGCATTATTTAAATCATTATTAAAGCGTTAATATCCCGTAGTCAAACTTAATGCTAAGGCTAGAATTATTTTTATTACACCATACCCATTGTTCAATGTTCTAAAAGATTGCTATTATTAAAAACAACACAAATCGCAACAATGACAATGACCCTTTAAATAATTCCAAGAAAAAAATAAGATTTCCCTATAAAGACACTCTCGAGTCTACACACAAATTGAGCCGTACACCAAAACAACTACTTTCATACTATTTGTAGAGTCTAAAACTCAAAGAAGCAAATACTCTAATACTATTTGTAAGGTACTAACTACTGTACTTAAAAGTTAACGGTCTAAAAGTCATGCATATGAATCATGTTTTACCAATATGTCAGGTGCTCACGCTCATGAGAGACGCCATTGAAAGAGAATAACAGCTCCAAAGAGCCCATTTTTGTGTTTAAATGTAAACCCCGTTAAGGGAAATAAGCATCATATTTAAATCACATTGAAGGAGTATTTGACTATTTGTTTAAGCTTTTTTGAGAGGCTTATGAAAGTGTCAAAACTCAGTTCACTAAAGAACTGATTTTTTTTCTTTCTGAAACTCATTTCTATGTGCAGTTCAACAAATTATTTGTTTGAAATACTTTTAGTTTATCGAATAAAACAAAATGGAGTAAATAATAACAATGAATAATCGGTTGCACACTCATTACTAACCTTCTAAAACATTTTTATAAATTATGACAAAATACGAAGCTATTATCCAATAACAATACTATTAGGGGTCTAATTAAATACCGTTCGATTCGTTGATGTAACCCAATCGATATTTTAGTAGGAAACATTCGGCCCCCTTAAAAACCATACATATCATAAAAATTATTAAAACACATATACACCAAATTTTCATACTCAGTCAATATATGCATAAGATTGTAAATACATTTGGTATCCATTTTGCCGGTATATCTCTAAATGAAAACACCCCATTCATTTAAACATAGTGAACATGATAACCTATTTTTTAAGTTCAAACTCAAAATACTCTTAATCAGAAATGTTGCTAAAAATTATATAGAGCTAACCCTTTATTACTTCAAGATGCGGCAAACCAATTACCGTTCTGTTTGAATTGTTACTAACTATAAATCCAAACACCCTCATTCATTTAAAAAGGGTTCAATTTAGATTGCAACACAATACAGTTGGTATGCATTTTACCTACATACCTCTAAACCCAAACACCCATATTCATTGTAAAATACTAAACATTATAGTCATCGATTAGAACACATCCGTAATGATCTTCAAATTTTAAAATAGCTAACCTTTACTCCTTCAAGATGCAACACATTAAGTGTAGATTGCAAAAGCAACAATGCTAGACATGTCCACTACAAGTGTCTCGCCCACCTCAAGATTTTTCTGCAAACTAACATCATAAAGGAAAAAAAGACAAAATATGTCAAGGAAACATAATGAAATTTAAAAGTTATCCAATAATAGTATTATAAACAAGATACCGGATCCGCCTCAACTATGAACGCCAAGCCTTGCCTGCATTGCTTTTGTCTTAAGAATCCCTACAAATGTCATAAGAATGTCATTGAAGTGTCAATGCATGTCATGAAATAATTATTTCCCAGGGAAATGGAATCTCACCTCTACATCAGGTACAACATTACGTGCCCTCTGATCGAAAGTGTAACTGATCTTCACATCACTAATGAAGCAAACGAATGCATATGGCTACAAAATTATACCAATAAAGTAAAATAAAGACAATTAGTAATTAAAATAGGCGATGTAAGGTTATGAACAATATACCTGGCACAAAATTTTACCACCGAACTTTGCTAAGTCAATCTGCAGCACATTAGATTGGAATCTCAGTGAATATGCCAACTTAAAATTATTGAAATTTTAGGATAATACTAACCGGGAGGATTCTTGCTAGATATGGTGCAAAGAATACCAACAAATCCATCACGCCCCGGTTGTGAAATGTGGATCCACCGATCGCCTCGAGATAAATGAGGTCTACCTACATCTCTCCCCTGTAAATTTTCTCTAATGAAACTTTTCTTTGACCAATAGCCACCCTGAAGAACCTTAAACTCACAGATAAAATGCATCAGTTAGAATACTATAATATGAGTTCTTATTGAGATACATACATATTAATGATGTGTAGAATGGATGGGATGCTAAACCTGGCCAGAAGGTGTGCAATCGTTGATATGATTCTTCCAAGATGGAATTGCATCAGATGAACAGGTGTTTTGTGTTTGACAACTTTGTGTACCCAAAGAGTTAACAAATAAATGAGTCCAAACAATAAGGGTGCTCAAACTAAGATTTAAGAAAACAAAACAGAACAATTAATCTTAATTAAATTAAACTTTTAATAACACAAAATCTCAATCAAATTCAATTCAATAAATCATAAACTTATTATAAAATTTACCTTAAACTGGACCTCTTCTTGTTTATTGGAAGAAGAAGGTGCTTCAATACTCACGGATAAAGTTCAAATGGATGATGGAGTTCAAAAAACTGGTGAGCGGTGCATCCACGTTAAAGCTCAACTACCCATCTTGGTCTTGCACACCTTGAGAAGATTGAATCACCTTTTCTCTTGATATCTTGTGCATTGACCGTTAAATAATTCCCTCGGCTATAATATATACTGTACTAATTACGAATATCGAGAGTAACTATCAGTTAAACTACTCCAAAACTACAGTTTAGAAACATGATAACACAGCTATTCTACCACCTAGCATGATCAGTTATTAGCAATCTAAACACAGCTTAGCCAATCAAACTCACAATCTTAAAAAACAACTAACAAATCAAAGAAATAATAATTCATAAAATATACATAAAATTTCAAACAAACAAATGGTAGTTCAAGTTTTAAAGTAACCATGTTTCACCCTTTTTCCCTTTCGTCTACACCTTTCTCCAAATGGTGAGCATGATCAGATACGCATAAACAAAATCAATTAGTAATTTTTCACAAATTAATACCGATAAAATTAATAAAAAAAAAGGTTCAAATTTAGCATCCCTTAAAGTTGGGTTGTTAATGTTGGTTTAGGGTTCATACCCAATTTTGTGACAAAAGACCTCAAAATTAGCCAATGAAAAATTAAATTTAAGATAATCCATGTTGCATACCTCTTACTCTTGAAAGATTAAATTTAACACTTCTGATTGATTTGTTTCTTCTGACAAATCCTATTGGATTTTGTCAATTAGGGTTTCAATTTTATTGAGTCGGGGCTTTGAAGTTTTGTTTCAGATGGGGATGGTGGCTTTGGTTGTTTCAATTTTTATTTTAACCCCTGAGGTTTTTATGGAGTTACTCCGCCTTCTTTAAAGTTTTTTCTATTATACTTTTGACACATAGACTTTTTATACAATTTCTAGTGAAAACACATATGAAAACGAATTTTTATAAATTTTGACCAAATATGGAAATATTTAGGGTTCTTTAATTAAATATATATTTAGAAAAATAAAATAAAATATAAAAATATTACCAAATAAGGTATGGTTTGATTTTTTTGAAATGAAAAATTTCCACTAGAGGTTTTGTTTTATTATATAAAAGATAAGTCATTGTTGAAGTTGATCACATAAAGATATATAAACGAACAACAGCCCAAGTGACCAAGGCCCAAACTCACCAACATGGGCAAAAAGTTATCGGGCCATGCAAATGCCCAATGGGTAGTGATTCTAAATACTAAATTTGAAAGGTATTAGCGTTTAGCCTCATTCAAAAGCTCAATGTCTAAAAGAATTTGCTTTTTCTGGACGATAGCAGACACATTCACGCATGAGTTTCGTATAACATATGCCCTTAGACTTTAATTCTTGTACGTGGTACATAGTAGCATACATATTGTTAACGGGAAGACGCTAAGATGCACATGTATCTTTATGCAGTTAATTTTACGCTAGTTAATAGTCAGTGATTTGAGTCGTGCAGTGACATTCAAACGAGTAGTATGCCATTCTCGAACCTTCGCTTTAGGGTAAACCCCACTCTTTTTATTCCACTTCGCTTAGGAGGAAAACCCCATTGAAAAGACTCGAACCCGAGACCTCCAAGAAAAACAACTCCAAAGGTTACCTCCGACCACTTGATCTAGACCAAGTGGTTCTTTATGCAGTTATTTTGATGTAAAATCATACATATGTATTATCTGAAGAGTGCACCATTAGGCTATGCACAATGGGAGGGGTTGGGGTCGGTTGCAAGAGTCGGTCGAGCAAGGTTGTCCCCCTGTGGAGTCGTCGGTCGGCGTCGGTTGGGGAGAGAAGGAAGCCCAACTCAGTTGAGCATACAACCGAGTGTTAAGCTCATACTTTACCACTTTTTTTTCCCATACTTTACCTCTTTTCTTTTCTTAATTCGTTTAAAAAAAAAAAAAAAAAAAAAAAAAAAAAAAGAAAGAAGAAGTTTGTTTGTGAGAAGCAGAGGACATAGTGGAGAAGAAGACTTTGTCTTCTTTTTTTAATTCGTTTTTTATTTTATTTTTATAAATAATGAATTTACAGCCTAAACCTGAAGTTTGATCTTATTATCATTTTATCTTATACTTTTAATTTTCTTACATTTTAACATAGAGAATGTATAAAAATAGTAATTTATATGTAACGTCTACGTTTTATTAGTTTAAGTTTTAATTATTGTTGTAATGTTAAGTATTTTTATTAATGAAGTTTAATTTTGTTTTTAAAATATTTGAATTAAAAAAAAATCTCGCGTCACCATGTGCAAGAGGTCGTCGTCGGTCGTCGGAGAGAAGGCGATGCCTAAGACCGACTACAGAGCCATCACAAGTCAAAATTTTAGTGATTGGTCGATACTCATTACTCGGTTGTGCCGTTGAATGTGAGTAGTTGTCTAATGGACGTTACTGTAAGAGCAAGATCGATGGATAAAATTTTACTAGATCAATACTCAGTGTGTTGAATCCATTTGACACGCATGTCTATAGAAAATCAGATATTTGACATAAGCATGTTTTAGAACATGATGACGTGCTATGGATCATGCATTGAGTAAAAAACATGTCATAAGAATCAGGCCTACAATATCTGGCAACAATATCTAATAACTTTTCTTATGCCCACTTCGCTAATCACTTTATTTCAATATTTATTTGATAATGTTACGCGTGTATCTATGAAACTATTATTATCTATATATCCTAATAGTTGTTTGTGCATCGTACACAAATTATACGCACATATGCATTGGTCAAACAAACAATTTGGTGAAAAGTAGTATAATACATGATAAGGATTATGTGGCATTCCTTAGTATTAAAGTGTGGTTCGGTTTTCTTGCTCACGTTTTTTACACATGGATACAAACATATAATTGCGCGCATATACAAATTTATACGTACATACACTGGAGATCATTGTAAATAGAAGTTTCTCATTTGGCATCATATGTTGTTGTCAACTTTGATTGGTACACAACACATGTTTGCAAGTAAAAACCTACAACATACAACTTCTTCTACAAAATTAATAGCTTCAAGTTTAACAGTTGAACAAGTAACACAATCCCTCCTAGATACTTACATCCACTATTCACGCCATCTTGATCACTTCATATGCGCCCGCTTTCCGGTGAAGTAAGTACTGCATACACACCAAAAATAGGTAAGAAATCTCTTACTTTCCCTTTGTTAACAAACCAAATCCGAAACATTGTTTTCAACTACAAACCAAATCCGAAACAGCATAATCCACATCACAACACCAAATCCAAAACAACCATATTCAAACATCACAACACCAACAAATCCACATCCAAAACAACCAAATCCTACCCAGTTTTCGTTCGGCTTTATTTTTAGTGTGTAAATGTAAAAGTGAGATAAAGAAGTGACGCTAAAGTAACAAACCGACTCGAGTCACGGTACCTAACACTCTTAGTTATAATGGTCTTTATTGTGGATTATCTAAATTTCGAGATTAGCATCATAAAATAATTCTGATTAGTACTTTTTATTAAAAATTGAATGACTTCATCGTTTTCCTCCGGATATAAAACTAAACACATACTCGCATATAGTATGTCTTTTACTTATTAATTATGGATGCTATGCTTCATTAGATTAGATCTAATGGTATCTTTATTATTTCAAAATCCAACTTTCACAATAAACAAATAGAATAAAATAAAGAAAGAAATCTTGCCTCCCAAACCATCCAACCAAAATGGAAAGGTGTCGAGGTACAAATATCCATGTTAATTTAAAAGGTAGCCCTAAACAAGAGCATAAGTCCTACACTACTTGCCTTTAAAGTTCGATTACAACAAGATAATGTATTACAAGTTTTATAAATAAAATCAGGTTTATTAAAAAAAATAGAATTAGGGTTTCGATTAAAATTAAAAAGGGGAAGGGGAGCGCGTGAATGGTGTTACCGTCGAGAGAAATAGAGGGGGATGACTGGCGGCGTTCCGGTGATAGTGGTGGCAGGTGGCGCGTGAGTGGTGGTACGGGGCGAGTCACAGGCCGAGAAGCTCCAGAAAGAAAGTAGGTGAGCAGATCTAACGATTTGGAAGAAAAAAGACCTCGCCGGAAAAAATTTCGACGACGGTGGTGACCGGAGACGACGGTGGCCGACGAAGTGAGAGAGAGAAAATGTGTTGTGGTGTGTTTTAGTGAGAGAGTGGGAGAGAGTTATTATGAGTAAAAATTGGTTTTATAAAAATTGGAGGGACCAAATGTGTACAATAAAAACTCAAAGGTTATTGTTAAAAATAGAGTGGAGGGACTAGAAGGGACAAGTAGCAAAATTTTTAGTAAAATCACTCCGGGACTCATTCGACATAAACACGGACTCGAAAAATTATGCAACTTGCGTCATTGTTCTCGAAATAATTTTACCAATAAAAGCAAGTATAAATACGCATAACTTTATCGAAGTCAATTTATTTGGCAAATTCGATTAGTCTCTTACTTTTAAGATTGTGCCCTTTCGATAAAAAATAAGACCACGCCTAAAAAAACCTTTTGCAAATTTAGTCAAAACAATAAAGGCCGTAGCAAAAAATAAAAATCTTTGCAAATTTAGTCAAAATAATAAAGGCCGACGCAAAAAAAAATCTTTTTAAATTTAGTCTATTAAATAAACTAATAAAGCACTAACGATTTTCAAGAAGAACGCGCGGGTTAACCCGCTCGTTGTCAACTAAAAGACAAATTTAAATCAAACGTATGTTCTAACTAAATTGGCTACACATACCCGCCCCACACAAAATAAGTGGCGATAGCAATGTATCTAATGAATTAGTGCATGTGAGGGACAACAATTAATAATGGCAAGAATGGGGCATGCATTATCAAAATTCCTGGTGACCATTTTTCCTAACACACTTACGAGATAAGATTTAGTTTTAAATGGCCGGGGTGGCATAATTTGTGAAGTTTTTGTTTAATTCGACGTATGAAAAAGAAAAACGAGAAAAGACAATAGAACCTCCATTTTTATATCACATATCCTATTTTGACACCCCTCCCCCTCTTACTAAGACTAAATGTTTTTGTGAATTATGGCCAATACCAGATATATAACAGTGATTTAAAATCCAGAGCAATGCCCCAATGATGAAGGCGTTCTCTTTTTATTGGAGTTGAGACTAGTTTCATAGTGAATCAGAAAAATAAAACGGCTTGCAAGAACTGTAATTGGCAAAAAAATTGATCATGCGAATTGAATTAATTTTGGACCAATACTCTAGTCAATAGACAAGTTATTACTCCTAAGCTTTTGACAATATTTGAGAGCAATTAACATTTAACATTTAGAATTATTATTACAAAGCTTGTTTGGAAGAAAGCAAATAGTATTTATAAAATTATAAAAATGCTAGTTTTTCAATGCTCTTTGAATAAGCATTTAACATTTAGCATTTAGCATTACGTCATTTTACACATTAAAATTATAACGAAAATTACTCTGCCAAACACCTTTTATAAATTAAACCGCTACTGCTAACTGCTACCGTTTAGATTTAGTTTAATAAACACGAGTTTATTGTTAATTAACATTTGTGTTCAAAGCACCAGGACGAAAGTAATTGAATAATTTTTTCTTGTTGGAAAATTTACTTCAGCGTTTTTAACATCTATCGACTATTAACATCCTCGGCCCAATTTAGTGATTGTATATGGGTTTAATGGTTAATGGGCTGACTTGCTTCTTTGTGGACTACATGTTATTAAGAACAAGATGAACATTATATGTGTACATGTTTTCTTTTATTAAACAAGTAGGGTTGAATCAGTTGGAATACCCATTGCCTCTCAACCGAGAGGTCAGGGGTTCGATCCTCACTCCCACAAAAGGCCGGAGGTCCTTTCTACGCTGGTAGAACCCAAGCAGCCTCTCTACTTGGGTGGCGTTGTGAGTTACTTTTTTTTTTTTTTTTAATGTTTTCTTTTATTATTTTAAACATAAAATGTAACGTATAGCTATTTAGAAATAATAAATTACCTTATTTCATAGATGCAGTCAATCATTCTAATGACAAGGAATAGGCACCCGCCGCGTTGCGGCGTGGGTCCTTTCTTTGGGCTTTGGAACGCGTAAGTTAGTTACCAAGTGCAAACAATTAATTTTATTGCAGCAGTGCTGCAAGAAGTGCTGCAAGGCCTGTCCAAAACTTGTGCAGTACTTTTGTTTCGGCACTTCAACGTTAGCAGGTATATGTATAGAGTTGCTACGGATATTACATTATCGATATTAGTAGCAGGTAGTTGTTGCAGGCGCGTTTATATTTTTACAAAGTAGCCATTGTGTGTCGCTTCTCATCCTCACTTTCACCCGGTGGCTTATCTCTAGGACCTGAAACACCATAGTTTTATATTACGGTATAAGTTAAATAGCACGGATTCTATTCATAACTAATGACAATGCTATTATGTTTAGTATTTGAGTTTCAGTTTCATTATTACTATATAACTGTTACTATACATTTAGAACAGAAGTTCTTGCATAAGTTAAAAATTTAATGCAAGTCGTGTACAACTAAATGAGAGATAATAAGCATTACCCACACCGAAAAAAAAATATTACTACGGACACTGTTAAAATTCATTGTTAACCTCATCGTTCGGAAAAAAAATATATTGGGGTTTTTTGCATTATATGGTCTAAATAAACACTAATGTAAGCGATACTAAAACATATAACGAGTCTTTATATGAAGATAATGGCTTACATAATACCACCTAACGAAGCACCATTACATGATCAAACAGGAATGTTTCTTGATAGAATTAACAGAAGTACTAATAAGTTCCATAATTTCACTCCAACGTTCTTTAAATTAGTAGCTCACTTCCAGCTTTTCTAAGTAAGGGTGGTAGTCTTCAACAACACGAACCAAAGCGCAGATTTTATATCGACCCCTTTTGACCCACTACCTAACTTGCCCATCTTACCACTTATATTAATTCAACATAAACCAATAGTACTCTATTAAACAAAGACTCTGGTTTCAGTTTGTGCACAAACTACATCATCCCATCTTGATTTAAAAGAAACAGATGCAGACGACATAACATATAGATTGTTATAACATTTTCCCACTGTTTAGATATATAGCAATTAAGAAATACATGAACAACTTGCAGCAAGGCACATCGACGTATATTTTTTCAACTAAATGACACATAACTATATTGTTTATTTACTCCATTGGATTATTATTTGTTATAAAGAAGCAATAATGATACTTTTGAGATGTTCTACATGTGATAAGACAAAGATACTTAAACAAAGTCATATAAATCATAAGTAGTATTTTACATTGTCTTTGTAAATGGGTTGGCATTTTCAGATTCTAATCCCTCTCACTTTGCCTCTGCTACCCTCTTAGGGAATCACAGCGGTTGCTAGGGCTTGCGCTGATGCAAGTGATGGCGCTGGTGCTGGGCAATAAAAGCTATTCAAATTGTAAGCATAGTTTCGATAGATATTTCCGTGAATTATTAAAGTAGTACTGATAAAGGCAGTGTGCTTCTTGCTGATTACGATGTTACTATACCTCTCTTTTGACTCTTATATGCTATTCCTCTTAATCTATAAACTAAAGTTTAGTTGTTTAAATGCAAATGTAATTCATGATAAGAAACCCAAACCAAAACTTAGACCGATTATAACCTTCCTAAATTTTTTAAAAAGCCGACTTTTTTAGCCTCAAGAGCTTATTTATTTAAGCTTAAGGACTTTATAAGCTCATTAGCTCAAATAGGTAACCTCCTAAGCCCACAAAAATGAGTTTATCAAATTTTTAGTAAGCTTCTAACTCTTATGTCCATCCAATAAGCTTAGAAAAATGACCCCTAAAGTCATAATAAGCTCATAAGACAAAAACTATCAGCTTATGATATACAAACGAAACCAAATACGGCCATAAGCCCAAAAGTAGGCATAAACAAACACCCAAAGCAGAGAAAGCTGATTAAATTTAACCCCAACGCACTCTTCCAAGCATTATCCCAAGTTCATTTCAACATATTAAATCAAAATTAAGCACCAAACTTACAAACATTAACACAAATAACATATATGAAACCACATTTAACCAAAAAAAGGAAATAAAAAGTTAAAAAAAAATAAATAAATAAATAAAAGAACAATTTCAGGAACCATAAAGATAACAAAAGAACATATCTGCAATCACCACTAACCCCAAGATGTAATCCAAAATGCGAAATCTGTCCACCTCATCATCCTGCAAAAAAAATATCAACACAAAGAAACAAAATTCATATTAAACCCAAAGTAACATAAAAAAAAAAAAACCAAAGAAAACAAAAACCCCATATTTCATGTTCATCTCACAAAAAACCTAATTTTCAACTGAAACAAAATATTTGAAATTAAAAAAAACTTACATGAGTCTATGAGTGTTAGCGTCAATCCGCCACGCATACCGACTTCTCATCTTCTTTCTCACGCTTCACCGGAAAAACAAAGATACGCCGTTGGTATTGTGTGGCAGTGTTGTGTGGGTGATAACCTAACTTTTTTTAAAAATAAAAGTATAAATTGATAAAACAAAGAGAAGAATTTACTTTTTGGAAGATCAATATCTTCATCATCAATCTTTTTAATAAACCTACCTAAACCTTTGTTAGCAGGACATCGAACCGTTTACTTCACAACGAAGATATCAAACCGATAGAAGATAGTAGAAGCTGATATACTATTGTCGTTGTTGGGGTAAGAAAAGTAAGAATTTATTGTTTGGCGTTTGTTGGGCCCAAATGAAATTTTTTAATTTAACATCGGGTGAATATAAATAAAAATCATCCAACTCAAAACTACTTAATTCTACCCTAACACTACCAAAAGTGAAGGAAGTGGTCACCTATCCTACCCATTTTTTTTCATATATTTTTAATACATAAAATCACATCTGATATTAAAATAAAACATACCATTTTATTAAAAATAAAAACATTACATAATCTTAAAAAAAACTACAACTTAAAAAAACATTACATAAGTTGAAATAAAAACAAATGAAACTACAACTTAAAATTGCAGTTCATAGTGTTTAGCATGAGTTCACGTTTTTGGCAAGAACGAATTCCAACATAGCGGGATCGCGAATGTGATCATGCTGCTCAAAAAAAAACTTCATCTCCGTTGTGTATTCTTGAACTTCTCATGAAAAGTTCGTGAAGTCGAACCCAAAGTTGCCTTGTAATGCTCGAAAACCAGTTTCCAAAAACCGTCGGACTTTTATTCATTACCGACAACACCACATTCGAGATTTGAATCCATGCTTTCGCCAAAGCCTCCTCTTGTGCTTGGTGACCAAACTTCACGGGACCTCCTCATGAAAGCTTTTCTTCCTCCGGATCGACTTCTTCAACGTCCTCATCTTCGTCTTCTTCGTTTGGTGGTTGTTGTGTTTGACTCATGACTCTACATCTTCGTCATTGTTTTCGAGCAGGAGAACTCGCTTGTAGGAGTGATGTTGTAGTGTTGTGGATTCATTTGAGTAGGACCCATATTATATTGGTAATATTGATGTGGAGATGCGGGTTGTGGAGCGTAAAATTGATTCGGAGATGGTTGGGAATAAAATTGGTTTGGAAGCGGAGTTTGTTGTGGTTGCGGATGAGCAGGTTGAGACCGACCTTGACGAGGTGGAAATTTTTACCTCTTCTTGGATCCATGGTTTTGTGTTTTTGAGAGATTAGTGTGTGTTTTTTTTGTGAAAAAATTAGTTTGGGATATTTGGTTTTAAAGGGATTTTTTTTTTAAATGTAGCAACTAGCCGTTGGCTAGTCCCCAACGTTCCAAAATTTCAAAAAAGTGAGCCTCCACCGATCGGGCTTGGAAGCCGATTTCCTACCTGATTTGTCCTACCCGATGCCCAAGGGGCGGTGTTACCGATCGGGTTCACCTACCCGATGCCCACTCCCTACCCTCTTAGGAGATGCCTTTCCCTATAATATCTTATATAAATATATAACAAAAACGAAGGTTATTAATAACATTAAATTTTTTGGTCTTGAAATGCACATATCATAGTTTACTCATGTGACATGGTGTTGAAAAGATAAGCTCAAAGAAACACATGGGGATAAAATGCCATTTGCTCAAAAATTGTGCCAGTTATGTTCCCGCGTCTAAACATAGAGGACTGACGAACATTGTTTCAAGTAACTTGAAGGACTAAAGTGCAAGCTTACCAATTGGAGTTATAAGGCACACATATACAGTGGCGAAGCTAGAAATATTTTCGTAGGAGGGCCAAAACAAATTTTTTCCGAAAAAACAATAAATGGGAGGGCCGAGATGAATTATTCTTTTAACACGTGAAATTGCAAATAAATACACTAGCGGTCTTAGGCCTAGGGGGTAGGACCCTTCCAAGTCCTCATGTGGCTCTGCCCTTGCGCACGCGCGTGCGCGCACACACACACATATATATTCATTGAGTCAAATACGCATGTGTATTTTCTCCTCTCATTTATGCGTTCTTGATAGAAAGTGAATCTATCAAGTTGTTAGTTTTTCTTCTTTTTTGTAAATAGATTTTAAGCAAAATCTTTTGACTCGTATGTGTTTTCTTTACAATTTTAATAAAAGAATTAAAAGGAGGTTGGTTGAATTTCATTTGGTGTTTCAATCTTTTGTGTGTTCTTTCATAAAGTTTTACATGGCATCAGCGAGGTTTTGCTCAATACTAAAGGGTTCTAAACGTTTTTTGAGTTTGTGGAAACGTAGAGGGGGGTGAATACGTTACCGTTTAAAAACTTTAGATCTTTAGTATCAAATCGCTTATTAAGCTTGTTATAATATGAAAGTACCAATTATTGTTTGTGACTAATATAAAGCATGGTAAACCAAGTTGTCACACAATCATGAACATCAAACCACATCACAAACAATAGTATAGTGCAAGTATAAAAGTAAAGAGATAAAGAAAGGAAAGTGCAAACCGAACACGAGGATTTATAGTGGTTCGGTCACGGATCTCCTTTCCGCCTACTCCACTCCCCGAGTACCCAACTCGAGAGTTACTTCACTAAATCAACAAGCTCCCTTCTCGGCGGAGAAAACCTTACAATCGTCGCTACACTTTTTCGGTACAAAGCTAAATACCGGGTTCTAGTTTGAGGTAGAACCAACCTAACGTCGCTTATACAATATTTCCGACACTAAGCTAGATGTCGAGTTCTTTTACAAGGGTACAACCACTCCCAATATGTTTTATGGCCCAACATAATAAACCTTGTGTTTTATGGCACAAACACATAAACCATCTAATCTAGTTTGGTGAAAGTGTTGTTATGATGCAATGATGTTTACACTAATGATCCATGACACAAATGTCTAATGGATATGAATAACTACTTCTAAATGAACTTCCATTGATAGGAAGCCTTCATGATGAAGATCACAAGTTCCTAAACTTCTTGTGATAGATCTTGACTTGTGGTGAGTGGGGATGGCTAGATCTCCAAGATTTCCTTGGTTGATCAAAGAGTATGCTTACAACAAAGATGAATGTTAGAAGCATTATGATCATGATCATTATGGTGTTTAATGTGTGTTACTACATTGTTAATGATTGATCTAAATGTATGCAAGAAGGTGGAAAAGATGTGCTTTGAAGTGGTGAAGAAATGGGAAAACAATGGGCTTATATTTATAGCGAAAGTGGACGAGGGCGTCCACGGACCACGGACCCATAAAAGGGTTCCGTCCTTTATACAATTTGGTGCCGTGGGTACATCATAAAATCTAAAAATCTTTCTTCAAATCTTTCCAAGATATTACCAAATCTTACTAAGATCACATTTGATATATTGAGTGTCAATCTAACCAAAATATTCAAGTGATCTTCCAAGGATTCAAAGATGATGCATGACATGATGTAACATGTATTTCCATTTTAGATTAAAAGGTTTATCAAAGTAAACTTGTAAAATGTATTATGTAACTAGTTGATAAAATGTCTAGTTACCTTTTGAAATACTTGTGAATGCAAATGTAAAATGAGGTTCGAAATAGAATGGTTAACCTATTAAAATACTTAGTGACTCTAAGCGTATTTTAAACATTCTAAATGATTTGTTAATGGGTTTGATCATAATGCCACATAACAAACATGTACGAACACGTGTTGTAACATATGAGGACTTTAGACATCGAGAGGTGTTGAATGTATGTTGAGACAAATGTAATTACAAGTAACTTGTAAATTTTACGTTATGTATTACAAGTTACATGTTTGTCATCAATCAAAACAAACGAGACTGTATAGATTAAATATCGTAATATTTGCACTAACAGAGTTCTTGATAAATTAGGGTTTCATCAATTTTTGGGGCTTTCGGTTTTAAAGGATAGATCATGTGTCAACAAGTGTTGATTTAGTGATTTTGGTGTTATATCTATCATATCTTGTGTTTAATTGCATTTTTTCAAAATTAGGGTTTTTTTATTTTTTTATTTTATTTTTAAGATTTGGGGGTTTTTCAACCTTGGTGGTTATTTGCGTGTTTGAATGTGTTTCTGAGTGTTCTTGATTCCTAATTTGTGTTTGTGATTGTTTAATTTGACTAAATCGTAAAATTCAAAATTAGGGTTTACTGTATCAAACCCTAATTTTTGTTGTTTTGTTAATTAGTATTATTCTTTCGTCTGGATTTGACCTTCCTTAGATTTTAATTATATTTTCTATTGAAAACCTTAAATTAAAAATTAGGGTTTTGTTATTTCTTTGGTCAGATCATTCTTGTGGTTTATTTGTGTACTAACTTTGTTCTTTCTTGTTTAAGGTTTGTGTTTCCATTGTGTTGTAGGTTTGCAAGTCCTACATTTTGTCTCTGTGGACCCAGGAGAAAGGGGGCTTGGCGGGAAGAGGATTGTACCGTGAGAGGAGCAAGGGGGTCAACGTCTTTCAAATATACAACGTGGATTCTGGAAATGCAATGTAGTTGGACTCTCATGTCGATCCGAATGAATCATCCTTTCCACGGAGGCAAAGATTTTCCTGTTAGGTAAGAGGATAGCAAGTTACAAATTCTGTCTCGGTAGGACATGTATCTCTATTACTATGAATTTCATAAATGAATCATTTAGTTGGTAATAATGGAAGCTTGCGTGCTCTGTGGAGTTTGGCATTACTTTAACCTTTATTACAAGTTGTTTGGTTGTTTGAATATTCACTTTGTGTTTAAGATTATCCTTGACCTACTTTCTTTAGAAGCAAAGAACCCTGCTCAGATCTTGAAATAGTGAATGTTTGGGACCATCTTGTGGTTAGGTCTTCCTGTTTGCATAAGGAGGTTTTCTGTTTATTTCTTGTTTCTGTTTGTGGTTTATCTGTTGTCGTTCTCTAGTGCTTGGTTATTTGTGATATGTTTTCATTAAAATTAACATAATGGTTGAGGATGAAAAGAGAAATGTGGATAAAAACCTAATGAACATGCAAGTGGTAGTTAGTTAAGATTAGAGGTGTGTGATCCTTTATTTACACCCTCAAGACATTGGTTTTCAATTGATTACCTTCAAACTTGAAGGTATTGCAAGAACAAATTGATTTTCAGAGAGCTTAGCTAAATGATTTAAAAGGAAAGAAAGTGGATACTAAGTTTGAAAAGCCTTCACTTTTGGAGAAACTGCCAGTTACTAACATCATGTAAAAACCTCAATTTTCAAAATCTCGGTTTGCTCCCCAAATTGTTGAGAATCAAGTTAAATCAAAATCAGTCACTCCACAATCTATGCCAAAATGTGAAAAAGCTGTTTTGAAAAATAAGCAAGTGATTGGCCATGGCCTATCTAGGAATAATTCGAATACCCTGTCCACACACACCACTATGGAATTTGTTGGTTTAAATTACATGAATTCAAATGCTAGTGTGATGCATTCTACTGTATTCCAAACACTCCTAGTAGTAGCAAACCAAATCTTAGGAGCACGTAACAAAAGAATAGGGATTGCCTAACATCTAAGAGTAGTTGTGTAAAGAAAAATGACGCGTAAGTAGATAACCACTCTAGGAATTCAAAGTCTTTTTCGAATATGAAACAATTTTCAACTGCGTGTATTGACAACGTTAAACTTGTTGTTTTAAACAAAAATGTTGAATTTGTTTATCTTATATGTCAGAAATGTGTGTTTCAAGCTAATCACGGTGTATCTCTTAATATCTTCATGAAGTCAATTCACGTGCTAAGGCACAATCTTCTAAGACAATAAAAAGTAGCAAACCCGTTAAAAAGAAAAGCAATGCTCAGAAACCTGAAAGGTGAATCTCTATAGGACGTAGGTTTTCTCTTAATGAAATATCTGTTGTGCATGGGAAGACAACAACTCCTAGATCTTTACTTAGTTGGAAACCCATGGGTAAAGTTTTCAAAATAGTTGGTCTTAAGTGAATTCCTACAGGGAAGATTTTTGAAACTGGCACTAAAACAAATAATATTGAACATCTTCAGAGTAATGAAGTAGGTACCACTAAAACTGTTGATAGTGAACACCCTCAAGGTAAGGAAGCATGTACTTCTAACATTGTTGTTTGTGAAAACTCTTCATGTTTGGTTGCATGTAGTTCAACTCTCACAGGACCCAATCTATCTTCCACTTTTGATTTTCCTTCTTTCTTATAAAACCAAAAATCAAAATACAAAAAAATAAAACCAACAAAAAAAATACAAAAGAATCTTCTTTTTACACGACATGTCTTTCACAAAAATTCAAAATTTATTTACGTTTCTAGAAATTTTCTTCAAAAAGTGACACGAAAGTTCAAACATATTTTCAGTGAGAATTCACATGTCAAAATGTTTTTCAAAACATGTTGTTTCTCTTACTTCTAAACGGATTCAGAGCCCAAAGTCTTTTAGTATAGATTTGAATGAAAAACACCCTAAGTATATATGGTCCTTGGTGTTATATTATAAGGGAGTCATCATCAAGATGTTCTTTAGATTCTGAAAAAGAAAGACTTATCACAACCTGAGCTGTGACTAGAGAGTGAAGACAAGAACCAAGACTTGGATGATGGAGTCAGTGTGCAATGAAAATAAGTTAATAACACTTTGACTCCCTCAAGGATTGATGACATCAAATAACGAATAAATCATAGTATCATTTGTCCTATTTATATTGCTTGTTTTATATCATTTTATACGAGAATTGATACTTAATCACTTATTTGTGTATTCCTCAGTTATTATCAAGCAATTGGTGAAAGTTAGTGAATATAACGTATTTTGGAGTTAAATTTTTGAAGTCAAGAAAGTCTACTGAATCTGAAATCAATACGCCGTATCATTCTAGACAGATACGCCATATACTAAGACTTAGACGAGTTCAAAACCATTGCTTGAACTTGATGCATACGCCATATTGGATTCTACAATATGCCGTATATGAAACTTTGGTCAACAGAAGAACAAGATCGTTTAAGTTCCATGCCCTAACTTTACAAAGAAATTCATGATGGGAAGACCCTAATATGTTGTATCCATATGCAACGATACGCCGTATTGGAGGCGATTGAAGAACATCCTGGAATATTATAATGTTGGACCCCACGCGAAGTTACCCCGATACGCCGTATCGGATAACCCAATACGCCGTATCGACCCATATTTCGAAGAGTATAAATGTTAGGAATTAGAAATTCCCGGTAGTAAAGAGTCGGTCACCTCAAGTATATGTAATCATTAGAAAGCTCGTAGTCGTAGTTCTTTTAAGTTAAGTAGTAATTTAGTTAAGTAACACCGTGGAGGACTGACGGTCTTTACCCACTGTATGCACGATCCACGCCCGATGTGTGGCGATTTATGTAAGACTATAAATACTCTCTACCTTCCAAGGTAGAGAGTTGGAGCTCATAATAATATCTTTCACTTTCTCTCACTAAGTTCCCTAAACCTCTAACTTTCTCTAGAATTCCATCTATATGCTACTTTGTGTTATGGTATGATGTGTATGTGAAAAGTTATATCTTACAATTGGTATCAAGAGCCATGGTTAGATCATATCTTGCACATCTTTGGATTTCTAGTGGTTTTAGGTGGTTTTGAGTTTGAAAAAGTTTAGTGGTTTTGCATCATTTGGTTGATTTCTTGTGTTAAAGTTTGAATTTTGTTAGTACTTTCATGTTTAGAATCATCACAAGTGTTTAGGTTTTCATTTGGATAGCTTGAATCATCTTGGTTGGGTTTTTGGATTGAAAAGTGATGTTTATAAGGTTTTTCTTGCTAGCGACTTAGCTCACGGTTTACTTTTCTTCATAGCGACTTGCTTCACAAAATTGTAGCGAGTTACGTTTTAAACCTAGCGAGTTAGATCTAGCGAGTTAAAGTACAAGTAGTGGACTCTCCACCACGAGTAGCGACAGTGGTAGCGACTTGGTGCATAGCGAGTTGCTCTTTAGCGACTTGTATCTCTAGCGACTTGTGTGGCAATTGCTGCCAAATTTTTGCTAGCGACTTGAGGCTTAGCGAGTTACTATAGCGACTTGCTTTTGTCTAGCGACTTGGGACTCTAGCGACTTAGGGGTGTAGCGAATTAAGGGTTAGCGACTTAGTGCATTATCTTCTAGCGACTTAGTGCATTATCTTCTAGCGACTTAGTGCATTTTCTTCTAGCGACTTGAGTGATTGTTTACGGTTTTCTCTTGATTTAGTAAAATCCGTGAAAGAATCTATTTCGGTTTAATCATAGAGTTATAAAATCCGTATAATCGGTAACATGTCTACCAACGTCCCTACTATCATCTCCATCTGTTGCGAGGATGTACAAGCGGTGGCTCGGATACTAAATCCACCCATGCTTGTGAGGCGACTATGATTCTTGGGCTCAACGAATCGATTTTATTGCCTTGGAAAGGATAATGGTGTCAACATTCTCAAATCCATTGATGAAGGACCATATCGAGTTGAGACGACTAGAGACATACTTGATACTAATGAAGATGGTACTCGGTTCACGGAATGGGCGGACCTAAGATGTATGATGAGCTTGATGATAAGGATAAAAGAGATTTGATGCGATATCGGGGCTTCAAACATTGTTCTTCAAGGTCTTCCTAAAGACATCTACAAGGCGATTAATCATAACTTTGAAGCAAAGGCGGTTTGGGATAATGTTAAGATGCTTCTCTCGTGGTCGAATTAACTATGGAAGGCAGAGAATCCCAACTCTATGACGAATTTGAGCACTTCAAGATGAAACCGGATGAGAGTGTCTATAGGTACTATGTGAGATTTCATAAGTTAGTGAATGACATGAGGAACATCGAATGACTATGCCTAACATTAATTTGAACTCAAAATTTGTGAACAACATGAATCCCGAATGGCACAAGTTTGTCACGGTTGTGAAGCTTACTAAAGGATTGAAGAATACAAACTATGAGCAACTCTATGCCTTCCTCCTTCGAATGAGAGACATGCTATGTTTGAAAAATTGATTCTCAATCGGTTCAAAACCAATCGGGTGAGACAAGCTCGTCTAATGACTCAACGACTTTCTACTCAAACATCGGAATCACAACCAAAGCATCACAAGTCATACCCTTGGGTAATGGTAATCACAAACTCATTCACGATCCTATGTTCAAACAAGGCGATCTTGATGCTCACGTGGGTAACTTCATTAATCAACTAGCTCTTCTCATTAGTCAAAACATGAATTCTCTCCCACAAACCAACAACAACCTCGAGCGCATCTAACCCACACAATCAAGCCATTGTTAAAGATGGAAAATCGTGGTGCAACCGATTCGGAAAGACAGTATGATCGGGGAAGAGGTGGGCTGGGAGAGGTTATGTTGGCAACCGAATCGAGGAAGAAATGGTAACCAAGGTCAAGCTAAGCCAATCAAATGTTACAAGCTGTGGTGGTGAAGGACACATTGCAAGGCTGTACATCTCCAAAGCGTCCACGAATCGCCGATTACTTGAGAGATAAGATCTCTGCGCACAAGCTCGGGACAATGGTCTTTGCTTTGGATGAAGAGGAATTCTTTGTTTCTTCTTTGAGGGCAATGCCAAGACCTATGATGCGATGTGGATGAACAGCTATTCGGAGATAGGTCACAATCATCGAATGCCTTTCAAGTCGCCGGCGTGATGCATACGACTACGATGTAGATGATGGACCCTCGCACACACAATCTTTATGGCTAGCATCTCTCCAATGGTTTCTCCCAAGATCTCTTCTTCACCACAAGCTGGCCTATCAAGGACAAACTCATCTCGAGGTATTAAAACTATACGATGATCTTGATGTGCAGCGGATGCATGACAAAATCGATCAATGAAACTATTGAATCAAATGTTGAAAATATGGGTAATAACAATATTGTCCCGCATCGATCAATACGTGAAACAAAGTGAAAGTGAAGTTGTACCAAGTGATGCATCTCCTGCGATCAACAATGACTATGTCTTTGATGAATACTGCGCATGTGCTCTGATGATTCCATAATTTACGAACTAAATGCCTATAAGGGCGTGTTGCTATTTATGAACAACGTGCAAAATTTGAGTTGACCACTGTGAGCGGAAATGGATGACCAAGTAAGTACGATAATTAGAAAAGGTAAGTTTAGAAGAAGTATTGAAACAAAATTACATTCCTTGCAAGAAAAACTTTCTAAAACACTAAGCAAAACAAGAACTTCAAGAAAATGTGAAAATGCTTAAGCAAGAATTTAATGCAAAGGAATCAAAACTCTTGAGAGATTTTTCTAATCGAAAACTTTGAAAAACAAACTTGAAAACAAGTTGTACATACAAGGAAACACCATCGGTTGCTCACATGGTCACTAAACATCGAGTCTTAAGCGATAAGCATAGCATTCCCCTTATTGAGGAACCAAATCAGAGGTAATTAAAAGGCTAGAAATGCTCATAAGGTGCTTTATGATGGTAATGAAATCCTTAAGCCTAAGCGAAACCTAGTTGTGTTGAGTGCACCGAGGAAGATAAGAAATCAAATGAAATCACTAGGGAAAAGATGAATAAGAAACAAAATGATCCCAAATGCAAAGAGAAAACATAAATATCACTCCTCATGATTACAAGAAGGAAAAGCTGGATTTCCTTAAACAAGTTTAAGCCTCGAGACATTGTTGACTCCCAAACAAGTCTTACGGAAAAAGGATATAGATAAGCGAAGCGGAAAATATTGTTGAAACTAACCTCCCTTTGGAAAATGCCTAGAAGCGATTGTGTATCCTCCTAATACACCAATGCATCTTGTACCTAGAACAATTGCCACTAAAAGCAAGACATTAATTAGCCAATCGTTATATTTCAACTATTTGTTGATTTTGAGAAAACTTGCAAGAAAAGGATCACACCTTTGGTATAATCGAAGGAGAAAGGGTTTTGAACAAATGAAAGAATGTTATTTAAGCGAGGTCATGCCCTTCTTTAAACTTCTAAAAGATCACTTTGAGAATCTTAAAAGGGATAGAAAGCGATATTAAGGGAATGGAAAAGGAATTTGATGCAATGGTTGTTGAAGTTAGTGACTACGACGTGCCTTTGAAATATAATGAGATTGAGAGAAAGAACACGCATACATTAAATGAGAATCTTATTCTTGAATGTGTTGCTCAAGATGTGTTTTCACTCGCTCAAATTGCTCTATTAATGCTTCCAAATTTCATGAATTATCTGTGGCCTGAAAGTCTCCCATGATCGTGTCATTGAGCTTGAAAAAACTAATTCTAAACTAAATGAGAAAATTGAGCTGGATGATCACGACAATTTCGTTAAACATTTTCTAAACTAGAAGTTGAGCATTTTAATTTACAACTAAAATATCAACATCTTAAAGAAAATGTCAAAACTTCAAATGTCAAGACATCTTCGGATGCTCGAGTTTGATGCGGTTTTCAAATTAACAAGCGTGATGAGCGATTCAAGCTCGATGCAACACGATCGAAAGTTGAAAGCCCAAATCTCTCGATTAAAGGGTCGAACAAACAATATGACGGGCTCCCAAATGCCTCCTTCTTTAGATTCTCAAAATTCTCAAGCGTTTCATCTTCAAAACCTAGTAAATGCTTTACAAAGGAAAGCGAAAGTTTTCTAGAAGAAAATGAAAAGGTTAAACGTCATTTCAATGAGTTGTTTGAATCTGATGAGTGTAAATACTCATCATTTTGTATAAAATAAAGCGCAAAATCATCGAAAACACTCGAAACACATCAAAATGATCAAAATATCACAAATCGGTGTTTTATGTGTTTTAAATGCAAAACTATCAAAATCGGATGAAAACGTATCAAATTTGCAAAATTGGCGCTTTAGTCCCCAAGTTTCAAAATTGTCAAAAGCAGTCCCAGTAAATCAAAATAAAAAAAATGTCATTTAAGGTCCATGGGATTCAAAAGTTGTCAAAACAAACCTTTGAAATGTAAAATTTGCAAAATTACAACTTTGGTCCTTAAACTTGGAAAATTGTCATGTTTAATCCTTTAAATTTTAGAAAATAGCAAATATGGTCCTTTAATTATTTGAGAATGATAAGTTTGGCCCTTGGTTTATTTAAGGTTGGCAAAACCAACCCTTTGACTACTTTTCATAATTTCTGATATTGGTCCCTAGGTTTTGTGAAATTGCAAAATGGTCCTTGTGTCAATAAATAAACCAAGCGGATCCTATTACTAACCCAAGCCCAACATAATTTCCTTGGCCCAAACCATTTTACCGGTCCTAACCCACAACCCGACAACCCAAACCCGTTTCAAAACTAAACAAACCCGCCCCTAGTAGCACTGTCTTCCCGACAAACACATACACTCCCCCTCCTCCACCACCTACCGGTCCCCTACTACACCCTTTGTCTCCCCACCTCACCTACCAAACCATCACATTAATTACACCTTGTCCTGTCTCAATTGCTTGATATCATTTTCCGCCAAAGCGGATCAATGGCCAAATTGATCTCAAGCCATCAATGGCTATCAGCAGTGGGAAACATTCGGAAGAGGAGAGAGAATCATTTGAGCTATAAAGAGGAAGGATGAAGCAAGAGTAGGGAGTAGTTAGTTAGTTTTAAA
Organism: Chrysanthemum lavandulifolium; assembly: GCA_022545495.1. Lineage (NCBI taxonomy): Eukaryota > Viridiplantae > Streptophyta > Magnoliopsida > Asterales > Asteraceae > Chrysanthemum > Chrysanthemum lavandulifolium. The sequence continues at coordinate 159,561,663 of CM040246.1, forward strand.
AATATGTATGTCATTTTAAGCTTCTTATGTCTTAAATAGCTTTTCGGTGTAATTTCAAGTGTAGTAGTAACAAATTAAGTGATTTGGTGTATTCAAACTATGTTCAAGTATTAATTCAAGTTAAAGTACCATTTCATGTTTACATGTTCTTCTTTGCACATTTCAATTTCAAGTTCTCATATAAAAGCTTCCAATAGCTTATTGCTCACTCAAACAAGTTCATATAAGCAATATGGCTTTGTGTAAGCTTAAATTTAAGTATCAAGCGGTTTTGGAATTTGGTCAACGAAAGTCAAAGTTGCGGGAGTGTTTGATTAATTTGAATTAGTAATTGATACGGGTGAAAATGAGTTGAGATTTGAGCTGGATTAAACTAGATTAGGGGTTGTTAGGATAGAGATCTTTGTTTCTTCTCTTGGCAAGCCATAGTGGCTAAGGCACCTTGTAAGTTTCATAATCTGTTTTGATCATTTAATCTGTGTTTGAATCTGTGCATTAGTGTTAATTGTTACTGTTGGATCTGTTACTGGTGTTTATTTTGCTTGATTTAGTCATAATCTGTTGATTGCTTCATTAAATAGTAGTTAAACTAGTGTTTGGTTCAATGAATTTCTTGTGTTAGAGGATAGCGATGTAGTGTTTAGTAGTTGATTCTAGCTTAAATAGGTTATTGGAAGTTATTTGAGGTCTTTGTTGATTGCGGTTTAGTTCTAATAGTCAAAATCATAGTGTATCACGATCTTGTGGTTGCTTACATCCAAAAGCAGTGGGTATCATAACTTGCATATCGACTTAATATTGCTAGATCTAGTTTTAGTAATCATAATTAGTGTTTAAACTTCATAACTTTGTTCAATAGTTTGGATTAAAGCGAGTTTGGTCAAAGTTCATGAGTATTTTCAAAAGTCAAAATCTGTTAAAGTTGCTAAAATAGTTTTCATCAAAACTTGTGAACCAAATTTCTAATTCATTCTTGAGTTTTAGAGTTTGAGACTTTGGATAATCACATTTCAACCGGTGCGGATCGATAAATACTTTTGTTTCAACTGGTTCAATCATCTTGAGCTTCATATAAGCTAGTACTTTAGCTTCCATCTGGCCTGTTCACACTTCAGTGTGAATCAGGCAGATTTGCATCTGTTGCATAGGCTTCAATTCTGTGAGTTAGGACTTGAGATTTGGCACAATCATAGCTTGCCAGGTGGTTGTTAAGACTGCATAAGTAGTTTTTGATCTAGCTTAGTGATTGAGCTTGTGCATAAGCTCAAACAGTGGACCTGAACCACTGTTTGGTTAATATAAGCAGTTTGCTTATTCCTAGGTTCTGAGCTTTAGGCTTGTTAGGAGTAGGTACTTTCAGTAGTAATTAGCTTATTCTAGTATAAGATAGCTTCTGTTACTGATTGGTTGGCTTATTAGCTTGTTAGCTTATCTTAGTAGCTTATTCTAGTAGCATTTGCACTATAGCTTTTATATTCTACACATAGCCTGTTGATTTTTCAATTTTCATAGATTCATAATCTCATTTTAGAATTTTCTGAAGTTTTCATAATTTTTGGTCTTTATTTGCTATTTTCTAGATTTAAAATAGATTTTAGGCACTTTTAATTAACTTTAATAGCAAATAATTGAGAAAAGTTCAAAAATAATTTTTACTTTTCTTAGTTTAAGATAAATAGAAAAAGCATAAAAAAGATTTTTCCTTATTTTTCTCCTTTTATTTGGTATTTTTCATAATTTAAATTAGATTAAAATAGAATTAAATTTGTAGAAAATAGAAAAATAATCAGAAAATTACAAAAATAGTTTTGAAAATTCTAGTTTGTTATTTTAGACTTTTCTAATTCATAATTTTATTTTTCTAGCTTTATTTCCTAATTTCTTGTGTTTTAGGTAATTATTTAATAATTAAAATAGTTTTAATTAGATAACCCGTCATAAAAATAATTTTCTTTTTCTAATAATTTTCTTTTATCATTAGGATTGTAAAACATCATTTTCATATTTTTAGGGTTAATATTGATTTAGTTTCACTTTTTAATTTGTCGTCGCGTAGATTTTAATTTCGGTTTAGTAAAACATAAAAACAAAAACATCATTTTAATTTTAGTGATAGCGTTTATTTAATAGATTTTATCTTTTAATTTCCTCTCATTTGCATTTTAGCCCTTGTAGTTTATGTCCTTTTCCGTAGTATAATAATTCCAAATCTATTTTCCGATTCAAATCGCCCGATCACTATATCGTTGATTGATCCATTGCATAGCTCATTGGGACATAACGACCGGGAGACTCTATACTCCTCGGATCTTCATTGCATTTGCGCTTAAAATTTGTTTTAAGTGCATTACTGCTGGTCATTCACAAGTGACCGGTTTGTGTGATTAGACTTGCGGTTTCTTGTGAGATCAAATTTTGGCGCCATTGCGGAGTTGTCTTGATAATCTTACGTCTAGCAGTTAGTGATTTGGATATTCACTCTTTGTTCATACCATCCATACGTATATGTTTATATTTTCTTATCCAAAAAACAAAAATATTCTTCTCATTCCTCTTATTCGTTGATTCTATTTCTCTTACCCTCTTTTCTTGGTTTAATTCTATTCTTCGTATCCTCTCAACCATTTGATTCTCTTCTTAATCCTCTATATGTTTGATTCTTATGTCGACAATCGTCAACTTCATCGTCGAAATGTGTGTGAGCGGTGTGGAGGGCCTAGTTCAGCGAATTTTGCAAATCGTGCGAATTATCCATCAAAATTCTTTTCAAAGTTATTTGACCACCCGCCACAACACGAAATACATTCTAATCTTGACAAACCGGTTCAAACATCAGAGCTACCCCAAGCACCCACCGAGGATTACGAGGACACTTTCTTTGAAGATAGAGCCCGTAATCTAATCGAACAAACTCAAGCCGATGAAAAAGGTCGAGAATTAGAATTGATTACGATGAACCCGTTCAAACACGGTGACTAGCAAGAATGACTTGCCTAATCTTCACGTTCTCAAGAACCGAGCGGAGACCATAACGGAAGTGGTGGAAATTGCTAGCTCTCGAGCACACCACTTGTCCCACCTCCGGATCTTTACGAATGTTCTTGAGACTTGATAGTCATCCGGATCACCATGTTGGTTTTGTTGATTCTTTGAATAAACCGATTCCTCTTCATAACTATCAAATGCAATCGTTTATTCCTTGTGTCGGTTGTGGTGAGCCTCTCTTTGGTTCACCACATCGTTGGTGTACGTGTGTACAATGTGGTAATGATATTCATAATGGGAGTTGTTTATTTTGTGGTTCGAGGAATTCATTTGATTATGATCCTAATCGAACTCATTTAACGACTCCTCTAATTTTCCAATTACCCACCACACCGACTTATCTTCAAATAATCAACATATCTCTTCTTTGTGAATATTGTGGAGGTCCTCACCAAGGATTTGAGTGTCAATCCGGAAACACGTTTGTCTATGAGCGGTTTTCGGTGATGCTCGAGTTTTGGTTATGACCAATATCCATATAGTTCACTGTCTGACTCAGCAGTTTCTTGTTGTGACTCTGTGGAGGTCCCATTTCAGCTCGATTGTCAAATAGGGAACCCGGTTCCTTGTAACAATCATGACTCTCACATATTTGAAAATTTCCAACCTCCAGCATTATACGGTTCAAACTCCACGAGCCGTTGTCTCATGAAATCTCCCAAGATCTTGAAACCGCAATGAAAACACTTGAGGATATGATGAGTAATTTTAAGAATCAAGTGAGTGGTGAAAAGACCATAGGAGAATTGTCGGCAAGAACGAAGCTCATAAATCTAGGGAAGAATTATTTATCTTAGAGCAAGCACTCTAAGGCGTTCCCGATTTCTCAAGGCAAGACTTTATGGCGATGACGAGGAGGTTTTATCCTTTTAAAAGTAATATTTCTCAATCCCTCGATCGGTTGATATTCCGGTTGAGATTCCATCTCAAACAAGCGCTATCACACCGAGATTCACACTCACTCTCTTATTATGGGGACGAGCATCTCGACTTTGTTCACGAAAAGGAATCGGACGAATTCATAAAGTCTAGTGTTGAGGACCTTGTCCCAATCCCAAGAGAGTCATGAGGAATTCTTGATCATGTGTGATATTCCTCCCCTCTTGTCTTCCAAGCAGATCATGTTGAGATGGTCTCGATTCGATGATGATGATTCGTTATCTTGTGGAGACATCGCTTATATGGAAGATTCACCCGAGCTTATTAGCTTAGAAGAAGAGAATGATGAAGTTCTTGACACTTTGAAATCAAAGATGAAGCTCTTGAGCAACATTCTTGAATGTCGGTCTTCTCATTTCTAAAATTGAGGCTTTCAAAGAAACCTATTTCATCTCCTATCCCCATTAAGGATAGTGACATTCTTTCCGATGATTCTATTAGGAAATGAAAGCCTACTTTTGATACTATGGGAGAGAAGATTAGTGGCGGTACCACTTCTCATTCTCATAACTCTCTCCCGATTATGAATCATTTACGGTGGAGGAGTTCACGGTGAACTCACTCATATCAATTCGAATATGATTCATTCACCTTCATGGAGTTCTCCGATGAACTCACTCATATCATATCTCCGGGAGTATGATAAATTCTACTGATCTAGACACTCCAGGAATTGTCTTGATCACATAAGCTTAAATGACGAGATTCATAATCCACGAAATTATGGATCCTCCTATAGATGAAGATGAGTTAGTCATGATGTTTATCATGATTTTCTATCTCTTCTTCACCTATCCGTGGCTTCTCATTCTTCACTCCTTGGGAATGAAGACATTATCTTTGATCCGGCATTTTCATGTACCATTATCTTGAGCGGTTCTATGTATATCTCATCGGTGTGGAACTTTCACGTGCTTCAAATGTTTGTCCAAACATCTTGAATGAAAGTCCGATGGAGATTGTTTCTTCCACTTTGCTTCCCATGAACCAATGAATGCGGGTCGAGTCAAGCTAGCGACTGGAAATCAAAAACGAGCACACACCATATGGGTTTTCACCCATATTTCGACTTCTTACCCTTTCTACCACCTAAGTGTGGGGTGATGCCCCATGTTATAAAAAAAAAAAAAAAAAAAAAAAAATCCTTTAAATAATGGCGTAGTATTTCCTTTTACGTTCTTTGTTTCGGCATAACATGCGGTACTTTGAATATTGAGGCAATATTCATTTCTAAGTGGGGAATTCTCACGAATTTTATCATATAATTATACCAATTCCCGTTTTGGCCAAATTTTTTTTGGAGTAAGTGATCTACACTTACTCATTTGGTTATCGATCCACCATGTACGTAAGACAAAAGGATTAGCTAATCCGAGAGCAAGCGGCTCTTGGTAAAGATTTCTCAAATCCGTTTATATGGCTTGCAATTTGCCCAAAATTGTATGGTTTTCACTCACCATATCCTAAAAAGTGAAGAGTTGGCTAGTCCGGAAAGTGCGGCTACGGTAAAGACAAAATCAAATCAGATTGAAAGGCGGTGGTTTGCTCAAAATCACATGGTTATCGATGTACCATGGTTCTTACTTGACTGAAACATTCGGCTACTCCGAAGTAATGGCTTTTGGTAAAGAGATTAAAATCCATTATGTTTTCTCAAATCATTGCTAGGGACTAGCAATATCTCGATGTGGGGATTGATGAGTGTCTAAATACTCATCATTTTATACAAAATAAAGCGCAAAATCATCGAAAACACTCGAAACACATCAAAATGATCAAAATATCACAAATCGGTGTTTTATGTGTTTTAAATGCAAAACTATCAAAATCGGATGAAAACGTATCAAATTTGCAAAATTGGCGTTTTAGTCCCCAGTTTCAAAAATTGTCAAAACAGGTCCTGGTAAATCAAAATAAAGAAAAATGTCATTTAAGGTCCATGGGATTCAAAAGTTGTCAAAACAAACCTTTGAAATGTAAAATTTGCAAAATTACAACTTTGGTCCTTAAACTTGGAAAATTGTCATGTTTAATCCTTTAAATTTTAGAAAATAGCAAATATGGTCCTTTAATTATTTGAGAATGATAAGTTTGGCCCTTGGTTTATTTAAGGTTGGCAAAACCAACCCTTTGACTACTTTTCATAATTTACAGTATTGGTCCCTAGGTTTTGTGAAATTGCAAAATGGTCCTTGTGTCTAATAAATAAACCAAACGGATCCTATTACTAACCCAAGCCCAACATAATTTCCCTTGGCCCAAACCATTTTACCCGGTCCTAACCCACAACCCGACAACCCAAACCCACGTTTCAAAACTAAACAAACCCGCCCCCTAGTAGCCTGTCTTCCCCGACAAAACATACGCTCCCCCTCCTCGGCCGCTACGGTCCACCCTACTACACCCTTTGTCTCCCCACCTCACCTACCAAACCATCACATTAATTACACCTTGTCCTGTCTCAATTGCTTGATATCATTTTCCGCCAAAAGCGGATCAATGGCCAAAATTGATCTCAAGCCATCAATGGCTATCAGCAGTGGGAAACATTGAGAGAGGAGAGAATCATTTGAGCTATAAAGAGGAAGGATGAAGCAAGAGTAGGGAGTAGTTAGTTAGTTTAAAAATATGTATGTCATTTTTAAGCTTCTTATGTCTTAAATAGCTTTTCGGTGTAATTTCAAGTGTAGTAGTAACAAATTAAGTGATTTGATGTATTCAAACTATGTTCAGTATTAATTCAAGTTAAAGTACCATTTCATGTTTACATGTTCCTTCTTGCACATTTCAATTTCAAGTTCTCATATAAAAGCTTCCAATAGCTTATTGCTCCACTCAAACAAGTTCATATAAGCAATATGGCTTTGTGTAAGCTTAAATTTAAGTATCAAGTAGTTTTGGAATTTGGTCAACGAAAGTCAAAGTTGCGGGAGTGTTTGATTAATTTGAATTAGTAATTGATCCGGGTGAAAATGAGTTGAGATTTGGTGGATTAAACTAGATTAGGGTTGTTAGGATAGAGATCTTTGTTTCTTCTCTTGGCAAGCCATAGTGGCTAAGGCACCTTGTAAGTTTCATAATCTGTTTTATCATTTAATCGTGTTTGAATCGTGCATTAGTGTTAATTATTCTTTGTTGGATCATTCTTGGTGTTTATTTTGCTTGATTTAGTCATAATCATTGATTGCTTCATTAAATAGTAGTTAAACTAGTGTTTGGTTCAACTGAATTCTTGTGTTAGAGGATAGCGATGTAGTGTTTAGTAGTTGATTCTAGCTTAAATAGGTTATTGGAAGTTATTTGAGGTCTTTGTTGATTCAGTTTAGTTCTAATAGTCAAAATCATAGTGTATCTCGATCTTGTGGTTATACATCAAAAGCAGTAGGTATCATAACTTGCATATCGACTTAATATTGCTAGATCTAGTTTTTAGTAATCATAATTAGTGTTTAAACTTCATAACTTTGTTCAATAGTTTGGATTAAAGCGAGTTTGGTCAAAGTTCATGAGTATTTTCAAAAGTCAAAATCTGTTAAAGTTGCTAAAATAGTTTTTCATCAAAACTTGTGAACCAAATTTCTAATTCATTCTTGAGTTTTAGAGTTTGAGACTTTGGATAATCACATTTCAAGAGTGCGGATCGATAAATACTTTTTGTTTCAATGGTTCAATCATCTTGAGCTTCGTATAAGCTAGTACTTTAGCTTCATACCTACTGTTCACACCGGTGTGAATCGAGCGATTACATCTGTGCATAGGCTTCAGTTCGTGAGTTAGGACTTGAGATTTGGCACAATCATAGCTTGCCGGTGGTTGTTAAGGCGCATAAGTAGTTTTGATCTAGCTTAGTGATTGAGCTTGTGCATAAGCTCAAACGGTGGACTGAACATTGTTTGGTTAATATAAGCGGTTGCTTATTCCTAGGTTACGAGCTTTAGGCTTGTTAGGAGTAGGTACTTTCGGTAGTAATTAGCTTATTCTAGTATAAGATAGCTTACATTCTTGATTGGTTGGCTTATTAGCTTGTTAGCTTATCTTAGTAGCTTATTCTAGTAGCATTTGCACTATAGCTTTTATATTCTACACATAGCCTGTTGATTTTCAATTTTCATAGATTCATAATCTCATTTAGAATTTTCTGAAGTTTTCATAATTTTTGGTCTTTATTTGCTATTTTCTAGATTTAAAATAGATTTTAGGCACTTTTAATTAACTTTAATAGCAAATAATTGAGAAAAGTTCAAAAATAATTTTTACTTTTCTTAGTTTAAGATAAATAGAAAAAGCATAAAAAGATTTTTCCTTATTTTTCTCCTTTTATTTGGTATTTTCATAATTTAAATTAGATTAAAATAGAATTAAATTTGTAGAAAATAGAAAAATAATCAGAAAATTACAAAAATAGTTTTGAAAATTCTAGTTTGTTATTTTAGACTTTTCTAATTCATAATTTTATTTTTCTAGCTTTATTTCCTAATTTCTTGTGTTTTAGGTAATTATTTAATAATTAAAATAGTTTTAATTAGATAACTAGTCATAAAATAATTTTCTTTTTCTAATAATTTTCTTTTATCATTAGGATTGTAAAACATCATTTCATATTTTTAGGGTTAATATTGATTTAGTTTCACTTTTTAATTTGTCGTCGTAGATTTTAATTTCAGTTTAAGTAAAACATAAAAAACAAAAACATCATTTTAATTTTAGTGATAGCGTTTATTTAATAGATTTTATCTTTTAATTTCCTCTCATTTGCATTTTAGCCCTTGTAGTTTATGTCCTTTTTAGTAGTATAATAATTCCAAATCTATTTTCCGTTCAAATCGCTTGGATCACTATCGTTGATTGATCCATTGCATAGCTCATTGGGACATAACGACCGGGAGACTCTATACTCCTCGGATCTTCATTGCATTTGCGCTTAAAATTGTTTTAAGTCATTCAATTTGGTCATTCACAAGTGACGGTTTGTGTGATTAGACTTGGCGGTTTTTGTGAGATCAAATCCATTAAAGTCACTCGTAACAAAACAACGAACAAATAACTTCATTGCAAAAGGAAATTGAGAATCGAAGAGTCGGTAAAATGGAAAATGCCAATGATCAATGGGGAGAATGTTGTATCAAAGGTTCACTCTTGTAATAAATATGCTTTATACGTGACATATGTCCTCCTCATCTAAGGAACAACAAACTTGCCATTCAAACATACTTCTCATCCCTTAAGGATTGCCTAGAATGTCTGCGTGAGATTGTTGAAGAGGATAAGCTAGAGAAACCTCATGATAATGCAATTGGACATGCATGCTTATATGCCAAACGATCTCAAGAAATCATAGAATGCTTGATCACAATATGCCCAAAGTCATTAGGTGAGAGAGTTAACCCTTTGATTCCATGCTCGATGCCTAATGCCAAGTATGATATGCACTCGATTCCTAATGTTTTGAATGTGAACCGTAGTGTGCCGTTAAGGGGTTCAGATTCTAGATCATCAATGCTAAGAAAGAGAACTCAGTGTGCCTTCTAGGAGTACAAATCTCGGTACCTCTAGTTTTAAGAATGTGAACCGTGGTGCACTGCATGTAGTTCGAGATCGAGCACATCTAAGCAGTGGTGCAAAGAGTAGTAAAACAAACTAATGTTCCCATTCCCTACAGAGAATGTCGGTGACATTAAAGGGAGCGGTCAAAGTCTCAAGACAATACAAGGAATGATAGGACCTCAAGCTAAGAATGTGCCTTTGGAAAAAGTGAAGAACAATCTAGGAACTTTAAGCTTGAATTGAATAAGGCGAATCGTGTTGATTCTAGTATTAGCCATAGGCGTCTTGTAATTAATTGAATTCGATACTATTTGCAAACCTTGTCTTGATATTTGCTTGAATTACATTTCTAATCATGAATGTGGTGTCAATGTTTTGCTAATGATGTTAATTGTCCGATTAATATTGTTAATGCTAAAATTCATGCTAAAAAGGCTAAAAGGCAAAAGCGAAGAAAGTTAGAAAACAATGAAACCCACAGGAAGAACATTCATTGAGAATAGGCTTTTATTGGATACATTGGTCATAAGACTAATCGAGATAATGGCCACTAGAAAATGGATGCCTCTTGGTAGAACTATTCCCTTAAAAGTGGTCTGCTTGTAAACAAGGCTATCTGAGACACTAGTATTGCATCTATTCACAATGATTCCATTACCTCGCTTTACGATATGAATGCTTCTATTTACGATGTGGGTGGTCCAACCATTGTAACTAACCAAATGGAACCCATTCTTGCATGGGGATCCCAATTATCGATTATTCATTCTTGTGCATGTTCAGCTGCGGATCGTTCAAATCGTTACGTGGTACTGGACTCAGTTTGTTCCAAGCATATATTTGGAGACGGTCATGCTCATGAACCGTGAGCAAATTCATCGGGCTATTAGATTTGGTAATGATCATTTGATTGCTATTATGGGTTATGGAGATTATGTTGTTGGTGATAGTGTCATCTCTAGAGTGTATTATGTGGAAGGTTTAGGTCATAATCATTCTCGTTGGTCAATTCTATGATTACGATCTAGAAGTAGCCTTTAGAAAACATACACCTTTGTTAGAGATCTTAATGGTAAGGCTGTTAAAAGGAACTCGTGGCTCAAATCTTTACACCATCTCTATCGATGATATGATGAGGGCCTCTCCAATCACTTGTTATCAAAAGCTTCAAAAACAAAGTCATGGTTATGGCATCGTCGTCTCAATCACTTGAACTTGGCACCATCAGCGATCTTTCGAAAGGACTTAGTTGTAGGTTTACCTAGACTAAAGTATGAAAAGGATCATCTTTGTTCGACATGTCAATTGGGAAAAAGCAAGAAGTATGCCCATAAACCCAAACCTACTAACTCTTGTCACGAAGTTCTTCATATGATTCATATGGATTTATGTGGACCAATGAGGGTCTGAGAATATCTTTGGGAAGAAATATGTGTTAGTAGTGGTTGATGATTACTCTAGATTCACAGGTCAAGTTCTTGGGACAAAGGATGAAACTCGATATCATCATCAAACTCATCAAGCAGTTGCGAGTTCGACTAAACAAAAGCGTCGAAGTGCGAGCAGACAATGGGCGGGTTTGTCAACAAACAACAGTGAATTCTATGAAAGTGTTGGAATCGACCATCAAAAAGTGTTCCACGAACCCCTCAGCGAGCGGTGTAGTTGAAAGGCGAAATCGTACTCTTGTTGAAGCCGCTAGAACAATCTTTGATCTACTCAAAGGTTCCAATGTTTCTCGGGTGAAGCAATTGCCGGCTGCATGCTACACACAAAATCGTTCCACGATTCACACTTTGTTCATGGAAAAACTCCATATGAACTTGTCCATGACGAAAACCTAATCTATCTTTCCTTTGTGTGTTTGGTGCATTGTGCTATCCAACTAATGAGGGTCAAGACTTAGGCAAACTTAGGGCTAAAGGCGACATTGGAGTATTTGTAGGATATGCACCAAACAAAAAGGATACCGAATCTACAACAAAAGAACCGAAATATCATGGAAACAATTCACGTTACGTTTGATGGTGACCGGTCAAATGGCTCTGGACACTCCGGCTCGGGACCAGCACTTCAAAAGCAGTCCATTGGTTCATCCCTTGTTCCAAACTCCTCTCAAGAAACTCCATATGTACCTCCATCGAAGATGATGTAAAGAAATTGTTTGATCCTATGTTTGATGTATGTATGACTCGATTACTAATGAGGTGATGATTCCCCAGCGAGAGGATGCTCATATTCAATGAATGAAGTCAATCCCTCGGTCTCAATATCTTTAAGTCAAGAAGCACCATTGCGATCCTTGATCTCATCAACAAATCATCATTCTTCAATGTACATCATGGAAATGTTTCGGCATCAATGATGAAGTTAATCCCCTGCGACTCACGAAGATGCTCCATTTGAAAACATATTTGCTACTCACGAATCATCATCGAACCATCTTCTTGAGGAGACATCGACTCGGCTACCTCGGTTCCTCGACAAGCGCCGCATGAACACCTCGAAAATGGACTCACGATCACCCTTAGACAACATCATTGGAAATCCCTCTCGTCTGTATCAACCGAAAACAACTTCATAACCGATGCCTTATGGTGCTTCTTGACTCCGTACTATCTAAGATCGAACCAAAGATGTTAAATCGCCATGAATGAAGATAGGTGGTTCAATGACATGCAAGATGAAATTCATGAGTTTGATCGTCTTGATGTATGGGAGTTAGTACTGCTCAGGCGTGCTATGATTATAGCTCTAAAATGGATCTTCAAAGTAAAACTTGATGAGCATGGTGATGTGTTGAAGAACAAGGCTCGTTTAGTTGCTAAAGGATATCGTCAAGAGGAGGGTATAGACTTTGAAGAATCTTTTGCTCCAATTGCTCGAATCGAGGCAATCGAATCTTCAGCTATCTTGCTAGTAAGAACATGGTAGTTTATCGGATGGATGTAAAGGCGGCATTTACGAGCGGAGATCTTAAAGAAGTGGTCTCGTCGGTAACTGAAGGATTTGTGAATCAAGAGCATCCTACTCCGTTTATCGTTTGAAGAATTCTCTTTACGGTTTAAAGCAAGCTCCAAGAGCATGGTATGATACCTTTGTCAAAGTTTCTTCTATCAACCGGATTCATCAAAGGAGCGATTGATCCTACATTGTTCACCGGAAGTCGAGGCAAACATTTAATTCATGTTCAAATTTATGTTGATGATATTATTTTTGCCTCGGCGGACCCAATGGAATGTGATCGGTTTTCAAATGAAATGAGTTCAAAGTTTCAAATGTCAATGATGGGACAAATGTCATTTTCTTGGGATTACAAATTTCACAAAGTCCGGAGGCATTTTCATAAATCAATCTAAATATACATGAGATTTTAAAGAAATTTGGATTTGATTCATGTGACCTGTTGACACCCCCATGATTGACCGAACCAAACTAGATGAGGACCTCTCGGGGATCATGATTGACCAAACAAAATATCGTAGTATGATTGGATCACGATGTACCTCACGACTAGTAGACCAAACATCTTATTCATTTGTTTGCATGTGTGCTAGATACCGGCTAAGCCTACTAAAAAGCACCTTGAAGCGATTAAGCGGGTCTTCGGTATCTCGAGGAACCATCAATATGGGTCTTTGGTACCGAAGGACAGGTATGTCACTAACGGCCTATCTGAGATCTTGATCATGCGAGTTGTCAAGATACGTCGAAATGCGTCGGGAGGTGCTCGGTTTTGGGTGATAAACTTGTGGTGGTCTTCAAAAAGCAAATGGGTACTTCTATTTCTCTCTGAGGTGAATACATAGCCGTATCATCTTGTTGTGCTCAAATCTTATGGATGAGATCTCGATTATCGACTATGGCTTTGAATTCAACAAAATTCCTCTGTCTTTGTGATAATAAAGTGCTATTGCTCTCTCATGCAACAACGTTCAACACTCAAGAGCAAAGCATATCGACATTCGACATCATTTCATCGGGAACAAGTGGAAAAAGGTGTGGTGGAACTATATTTTGTGAGGTGCGAATATCGGTTGCGGACATCTTCACCAAAGCTCTTCCAAGAGAGCGTTTTGAGTTTATTCTTCCACGACTTGGTTTGAAAAGCCTTCAACGGAAACTCTCAAGCGTCTTGAGGAGGAAGGCGAGGAGTAAAGGTCTTTCTTCATCTATCTCTTGTATATATCTAATCGAAAAACAAAATACAAAATTATAAAACCTTCAAAAATCAAATAGAAAAATATAAAACTTTCAAAATCCATAAAAATACGAAAATTTGAAAATTCTTCAAAAATATTGTCATTTGTCATGTTTTTTTCGGTTCGATAATATCTACGGTCTTTGTCTTTGTCATTCAAAGAATGACACGGGTCTTTAGATGTTGTTGAATTTAAAAAAAAAAAAAAAAAAAATTGGGAGAAAGAGAAATGGTTTATTGTCATTTTCGAGCAATAACCGGTTTTAAAAGAAAAACGAGCCATGTTTTATAATGTTTTCAAAATTCCATGCTCGATTCTATAAACATTTATCTGCTGAAAACTAAATGCTTTGAAAAATAACTCAATCTCTATTTTGATAATCATCGGGACTTATTTGTCAAAATCTCATCTCTCGATTAACAACCTATGTCATTGATTGAGGGAGAATGATTTCAATAAAATTAAAAGTTATTTGGCATTAAATTGTTTTCAAAAGATGTACATGCATGTTTTACCAATGGAGTCGATCCTTATTAGTTCAAACGCTTTCATAATCAAGTCACAATTCTCCTTAAAGCTTTCAAAATCAATTTAAATCTATAAGAGATCACAAATCTCAAATGATTTGATAATTGTGATCGGGGAGAATGTGTGATTTAAATTGGTTTAAGCGATAATTCGGTAAATGGTTTTATAAGGATGTACATCTTGTCCTTCCACGTGTGACAAACGATTTCAAATTTTCCATGCACATGTTAAGGGGAGCATCTATCTTAAACCTATGATTTGAAATGTGATCAACATTATCTCAATGTCGAGTTCCCTCTAGTATGTGCAAAACTTTTTCAAACCTCGAGGCGCATATTGAGGGGAGCAAATTATGGAAACCTCATCCTTCCGAAATCGATATCTACTTGATTTGATATGGGAAGTGATGTTGATATCTTTAGAAAATGGTAATCAAAAAGTTAATTCTTTCTCTTGCCTCCGTGTGCTAAACATTTTCAAATACTTGATGCACATGTTGAGGGAGTTCTCGTTCTAAAAATATCAAAAACAATTCGGTACAAAATGCTTTGATAATATATCACAAGTATCGAATTGATTTTCAAATGGTTTTCAATTGGATCCAATGGCGGATGAACAATACCAAATTGACCGACCAACTTTACTTTATATGCGGTGATATAAGGATGATAAGGTTAGGTATGTGTTCCATGATCCTTGAGAGCCGGAGGGATCTACCGAGGACAATCCACTAGTTAGTGTAGAAGTCCTTAGGTATGATGAAAAAGGAGAAAAGTGAGATATGGGAAGAGTGCGGACTAAGGCGAGCTAGTCTTGGAATAAACCCAACAAGGTTCTAGCTATGAAGTCTCGGTAAGCTTGAAGGGGTTGAAGAATTAAAAGAATTGAATGAGAAAAGGGTGAAAACAAATAGCCTCCATTTATTCAACCTTAGGGCGATGTAGGGTTCACTTCATATGCTCTTGATGGTAACATCGGTATTGAAGACAAGGCGTCATGGACCCGGTGGCCTTGCACTTCAACTTTCAAACCACTCAAGTTCCTCTTAAAAGGGCTTGTTTCATTCTCACGGGAACCAACATTATCTATCGACTTTCTCTTAGAGATGGTTGATATTGAAGAAGGAGACCTCTCCATAGTCTCCGTTATAGGATCCAAATATGCACAAATTGAGTCTAGAGCCACGAGATCATCAATAAATCTCATTAGGACACTTTCTATGAAGACTCTACATTTCACACAATGTGGAAGAGATGATATCTTGAGTCCTCGCATTATCCTTGTGGTATTGCGGAACATCCGAGTGATGTGTTTACATATTCACAATGAAGATGGAAAGCCTACGGAGCCGACCTCAAACAAGCTCTGGTAGGTGGCATGTGAGATCTATTATATAGATCAACCATGTGACAACCTGCGAGAAACAATGGGGCGATTCAATCACTTGAATCAATCACGATTCGAGTTATGGATTGACGGATACCTTTGAAAAACCGGTCTTTGTGCTTAAAAACTCTTTTCTTTAGCACATCGACCGTGTACTCATTTTTTTAACCAAAGGTGTTTTATGATTGATAATTGATTTTCAATAAAACCTTCGTTGTATTGCAAAAACAATTTCTATTGAGCAATACGATTGTTTTCAAATCTCTTTTCATCAATCGGTGGACTTAAAATTATTTGGTTCACTCACTCCGTGTTGTCTTCTTTGAGATGTTCGGTTTGAGAGCGACTAGAACATTCGAAACCCTGTCAAGGAAATTCTTGAATTATACGATCACAGGCGGTACATGTCTTGATCAGCGGGGAACCGTGGGTCGTGTACCTCAATTCAACGAAAGTGATCAAAGACACTTCGTGCTATTTATTAACTAGCTTGTTGTGTGCGGTACACCCGGCGTTTGCGGTGATCGAGAATGAAGCGGTCAATCCATGGCGCATGCTCACTTAACACATTCATCTCAAAAGAAATCATGATTAGTGCATCAATGACTCGATATTTTCACTCCAAGCTTACGCTTCTGCTTTGCCAATATCATGATTCAACAAAAGCTTCCGCTACTACGATGAGAAGATTTCATGATCCGAATGTGAGCATGACGGCCCTAAAGTCGCAACATCACAAAGGATGTCACGAGAGATTTTGATGGTGATGATCTCAAATCTTGGCTCAAATTTATTATCACATGGATCGATAAAAGACCTCCACTTGGAATATC
>CM040246.1:159578239-159603215 GCA_022545495.1 Chrysanthemum lavandulifolium
GAATTGCCACACTTATTTTTGTGAATATATAAATAGACTTTCACACTAACTTGTGTGGAGAAATACCTTTTTTGTCACGTAATTAGTTGTGAACATGAGTAAAGAAGCTTAACATTTTAAACGGTGGACAAGAATTGAAAAGGCCACATTTGAAAGTGTGAACAAATAAGGACAAGAATAAAAGTTCACACCGAAAGTGTGAACAAACAAGAGACAATTATATAAACTTCACACTTAAAAGTGTGAACAAACCAACCAAAGCCAACTATAAAAGTTCACACTTGAAAGTGTGACAAATTATATAGTGCTCAAATGCGATTTCATATGCAGATTTCAAATTATATATCCAGATTTCATATCTGATTTCATATGTGTTTCAAATGCAATTTCATATGCGATTTCAAATTATATATCCAGATTTCATATGCGATTATATATGCGGATTTCAAATTATATGTGCGATTTCATATGCAGATTTCAAATGCAGATTTCATACGCAGATAAAACAAATTATTTATCCAAAACAAATTTCAATTCAGATTTCAAAAGAAAATTTCATATGCAGATACAAACTCAATTCTGCAATTACAAATTCCAAACTCGGGACTCGATTACAATTTGTGGAAAACTAGAAAGGGGGTTGAATAGTTTACAGATTAAAAACTTTGTTTTGAAACTTATTGAAAGATCAATTGATATTGATCTTAGATATGTTAGTGAATAATAATCAACAATATATAAAGAGTAGATAAGGAAAGAAACAATCAAACCACAACAAGTTGTTTATAGTGGTTCGGTCTACAAGGACTCTTTTTCCTTGCCCTACTCCACTCCCGAGTCTCACACTTGAGAGTTTAACTTCACTAGTCAACAAGCTCCTTTCACCGGTGGAGAAACCTTTACACTTAAACACACACTATTTCCGACACTAAGCTAGATGTCGAGTTCTTTTCAAGGCTACAACCACTCCCACACACAATGTATTTTAAGGACTAAATTACTAACCACTCACACTCACAAGATTATGATGGTTTGGTACAACAATGATGTATGAATCAACACAAGATCATACAACAACAAATAAACAAGACTTCCAACTTCTTGTTGAAGCTTGAATGTGCCTTGATCTTCTTTGCTACAAAAGAGATCACTAATATGATATGAAACTGAGTTAGAAATGTTAGAGAGAAGGAATGTATGAGAATATGATAGAAAGGGATGAAAAACAACTTAGTTTGGCTTTGCTATTTATAGCCAAAATGTTCAGCAAGCACCACGGACCACGGAACCCTTGAAAGGGTTCCGCCCGTGTATTATTTTGGTGTCGCCGAGGTCCGTGGCAAAGAAGATCTCAAAATCTTACCAAAGTCAACCATATCTATCCAAGATTGTGTAAGATATCTACACAAAGAATCTAGTGAAATCTTTAAGGATTTCAATGATGCCTCAGTATGATGTCATGTGTTTGTTTTTCTATTTTTAGAAATATGTTAAAATGTAAATACATATGTAATGTTTTGTTTTAAGAAACCAAAAATTCTTGAACTAAAACTACTATCATACGTTATGGTTTAGAGTCATATCAATATATGATTAATCACAATGTAAATGCTTGAGTGATGAAGATATTATTTGGAAAAGCTTGTTTTAATATCTATTAAACTTGACAAGCGTTAAACTTTATAAAATTAAATTTACTTTTTCGTTAACAAAACTTAGGTAAAGATAAAAATATAAATAACGTTTAGTGACGATATTTGTATTAACAATCTCCCTTTTGTTGAGGACAAAATAAATTTAATTTTATAAAAGATGTAAAGATTGTACAAGATTTATAAAAATATTACTTTTAGAACTTGAAAGATAAAGATAATAATGCAAGTATGTCCAATGTAGACATGATGTTGACTTTTTTAGAAAGTCATGGTATGCAGTTGACTTTTTAGAAAGTCAAAGTCTTCGTTAGTTGAAGTATGATTTTTGACTTTTCAGAAAGTCAAAGTATGTAGTTGACTTTTTTAGAAAGTCAAATATAACCAAGTTCTATATATTTCTCCCCCTTTTTGTCTCAACAAAAAGAATATGCGAGTCGGAATGTGTAATGAGCCCGAGCCATTATCTCCCCCTTGACCAATGCTCCCCCTAAATTGGGTGCCAAGAGAAAGATACATGGATTGAGAAAAAGCTACAAGAAAAGAATTGTTGCGCTTTAGGATGTGTTTGAGGATAAACCTCATTTCGTCTTGAAGCTCATGGACCATCACCCGGGTCCTTTCGGTTATTTGGGCGGTACGCTCACAATTGGAGCAACCATGTCTAGGAGGTAGTATGGTTCATGGTTTTGTGGTGGTGGAATGGTAGAGGTGTTGGTGTTTGGAGTGGTGATTATGGAGGCTAGCAAAGCACTTTGCATTTGCATAGCATCACTAAGATGAGAATCCACCATATTTGAAAATTGGTGGAGATGATGGAGTTCGGCTTGAATCTCTTCTTTGGTGGGGTGATCTTCCCACATGGATTCCTCAATGTCCTCATGTGAGGAGACATTGATGTAGGAAGTGTTTGATCCCATACAAAGGACCATGGATTTCCTTGTGGATGGGATGGAAAAGAAGAGGTCTTGGCCCTAACGGGCATTTGGGTCAAATGATGGACGTGGAGACTCATGAGCTATTCGCTCAATAGTACCGAAAGATGGTAGTGGTGGTGGATGATTAGGCCTAGGAGGCAAGTCCTCCAAGTATTCCAAAATGGATTTGGAGATGTAGGTGGTGTGAGAATAACTCTAATGGGATGAGTGTTGGAGATTTTGGAGGTGATGGTGATATTGATGTTTGGATGGGGCGGAGGTGGTGAGCTAGGAGTCTTTGTTGGTGGTGGAGTAGTGATAGTGATAGGTGATTGTGGAGGTGGTGTAGGAGTAGCCAAAGTGAGAGTGGTCTCATCTCTTATAGGTGATGAGATGGTTAATGGAGAAGACTCGGAAGAAGAGATTATGTTGACAAAGCAACAAGGTCTTACGCTCATTCTAGCGGTTCTTTTGCAAGGCTTGGTTGATGGTGAAGATTTAATCATTGTGAGTTAAGCTTTTGCTAGTAGATGATGAGAATTGAGAAGGTGTGAAGATGATCATGGTAAAAGCTTTTAATTTATAGGAATGGAAAATTATGGAGAAATTTGTTTGATTTGATGTTAAACCATAGAGGAGATGAGGTTCCTAATGATTTTGAAGTGGGTTTAATGCTAGTCATATCACCCAAGTAAATCCATACAAGAAGGATGGAGTGAAGTGACAAAGATTTGCAATAAATGTGTTCTAATGATTATGAGATCCTAAGAATCAGATTACCCACGGATTGCAAAGAACCAAATTTTTGGTTCCTTCCTTTATACAAAAGGGCTCCTTGGGTGGATTTTTGAAATTTTTGAATTTAGGTGGGAAATGGATATCCTATATGCCTAAGTGTGTTACACTAGTTCTAATATGGGTAAGAACTAGTTGAGATTAACCTAGAAGCAATGTATGGGAATTTGGAATGTTAAACTAAGCAAAATTTAGAAAATTACCTATAGGATCCACGCCACCAAAATTTTACAGTAGGAACCAAAATATGGTGCCGCTGGTCCACTTGTGCTGTATGCGGTGCCAAATTGCATAACAGACGATACCAAACTTTTGGTGCCGTCGATCCCGCACACCGTAAATCAACACGAGCAGTTGTTTTAGGTGTCGTGGACTTTCCAAAACACGAAATTTTTCTCAAAACATGTGACATTAATCATTTCTAGTTAGGAAAAGTAAATAACACATATACTAACATAGTGGAGCATAAACTTTGACCAAAGGCTAACGATTTTCACATATAAGTGAAAATGGGTAAAATTGATAACACACTTGTGCAATCCCCGCATGAAATAGTTAGCATACAACATTGTTTTAATTCATATTATCATCCTACAAGTACATCAAAGTTATTGTCTTGTTCCAAACACTCCTTCAAATGAACCTCACTTATCCAACTTCTTGTAAATCTTGTTCATCATCCTACCAAGGTACTTGAACATCCCTTTGGTTTGTTTGAACTCCGTCGATTCATTCTCAATCTCGGGGAGAGATGCAAAATACTCATGAGGTGGAAGGCGAGAATTTGGAAGACCGTCCTCGGAGCTATTTGATGATGATGATGATGATGGAGTTGGAGGTTTTGCTCTTTCGCCTTTAGTCTTAACCACTCGCTCATCACTCAAGGGCACAAAGATGTGAGGGATGAGCTCATAGTCAAGGTTCAACCCTTTTGGTCTTGATTGAATGGGTGCAAAGGTTATATAGAGACGGGTGAGAAGCTTCCCGTAACGAAGAGCAACCGATCCTTGAGTTCAAATGTCAATCATTCTCCTAGCAATGTAGTAGGCTAAATTGAATGGTTGACGGGTGGACAAGTTCTAGAGCATGTGACAAAGGCAAGCATTGATATGGTCCCTATTTCCTATCATGCTAATGACATTGGCTCTAAGGAGTTCCTCCCATTTATTAAATTCGGGCTTAAGTTCATTGAGCTCCATTCCTTATGGATCTCGGTTCACTTCCTTTCCCTTTCGGGTGACACGAGTTGGAGCAGCCCTTGGGTTAAAGAGGTGCTCACGGATGACATCCTTATCCACTAAAGGAGTTTGGTAGGGAAAAGAGCGGTCATTAATTGCATCAAGGATAGTGAGTGACCACTTATCCGAGTAGACACATGTCCCTCGGTTGGGAATTCCTAGCACTTGAGCAAATTGGCTTAAGGAGATGGTGTAGTTGTTTTGATTGATTCTAAAATTAAGTCCAAATTCATCATCTTCATCAATGAAACCGGTAACACTAGCATAGAATTCTAACACGAACCTAGGATAAATGGGCTCATCGATGTCAAGGAGACAATCGAAGTGAATGGCGGCTAGTTCTTGACGGAGATTGGTTCCGTCGACAAAGGAGGAGTGAATGGTTCTACCCTCATGGAAGTACCTTTGTTCTAGACTCTTAAAGATTTCGACTTGTTCTTTGGAGAGGCCCTTGGTTTTGTGATGTTTGGGAATGTAGTTAAGAGTATCCTTGTGATCATAGAATCTTGTGGCTACCATGGTTATTCCTATAAGCAAGAATTTGCATGTTAAAAATGAGAACAAACTTAACGTTTTGGTTCTAGTGTGTGCCTATATGAAAACGATTTGGAGTTGTGGTTATCTCGAATCATTTTATGCATAAAATGGTTTTTAATGGGGGTGTTTGGCAAAAGGCATGAGATAACCCAAACGCTCCTAATTCAATGTGGCTTCATTTGAATATAACCAGGAATACATATTAGTTATGTATTACCTTTAGTATTCAAGAGCATGCAAGTGATGAAAATTTTACGTTTCTATTTGTATTAACAATGAAAAATTGTTTTCCGACAAGTGAGAAGCTTTTCAAAAATTTTTGACATGGGGTGTTTGGTTATTTGAATAAAACCTTATAGTCATTATCTTTTGATTAGTGGGAAACATAATTTGTTTATGTAATGTGACAATGTAGTACCTAATTTGGTGACTAGTTATGCAATTTTCCAATTGAATCCATGTTTTGTACAAGAATATACATAATCCCATGTAATGATTTTGTGCACAAATTAGAATCCTAGACTCAAAATTAAGAGATGAAATGTAGTTAGGATACTTACAATGAGGTTATCTTTAGTGATTAGTAGGTGAGAAAATGTCAACAATGAGTTAGGTCTAATGTTTACACGTTTTGGTAAAGTAGGTTGTGCGGAAGAAGATGTTTTGTAGGTAGCATTTTTGCTACTGTTGTCACCACGGACCAGACGGCACCAAAAAAATGGTTTCGCCTTTGTTGTCGTTTAGTGCCGTAGGAACAGTAGCAGTTTTAAACAAATTTGTTTTGTTTTGTTTGTTCTAAGGTTTAGACTATGTTTTACCTACATGTTTGGTTCCATTAACCCCAAACCTAGTCTAAGAAGATTAAATGGTTCTCGTTTGAGAGGCTTGGTTAGAATGTCGGCAATGTTGTCTTCGGAGGATACTTTCTCAATTGAGATGTTTCCTTTTTAAACATTGTCGCGAAGAAAGTGATGACGGATTTCAATATTCTTCGATACGAGCATGTTGGATGGGATTTTTTTGAGATCAATAGCTCCTTTGTTGTCGCAAAATATAACGATATCGTTCGGATGAATTCGTAATCCACGAGAGCTTGCTTCATCCAAAGAGCTTGTTGACATGCTTTTCCGGTGAGGCGATTCGGCTTGATGGTTGAGATAGCTAAAGCCGTTTGCTTCTTTGCAAACCATAAGGTGAGACAATGTCCGACAAAAGCGCAAATACCACTTGTACTCTTTCTATCGAAATAGTCACCGGCATGGTCCGAGTCGAGAATACACTATAGTTTCTACACTTCCTTTGGGATACCATAATCCTAAACATGTCGCTCCTTAATGTATCTAAATATCCCTTTTAAGGCTTCTAAGTGTGATATATTGGGATTTTCTTGAAAGCGAGCACATAGACAAACACTAAACATAATGTCGGGTCTACTAGCCGTGAGATAGAGTACGCTACCAATAATTCCTTTATATTTAGTGTTATCTACCGATTCACCTTCCTCATCCTTGGTAAGTTTAGTGTCCGAAGGCGTGGTGTCTTAGTTGGTTTTGAATCTTCAACACCAAATTTCTTAAGCATATCTTTTATATATTTAGATTGGTTAAAGAATATGCCATCTTCTAGTTGTTTAATTTGAAGTCCTATATAGAAGTTTAATTCGCCCATCATACTCATCTCAAACTCATCGTGCATGATTTTAGAGAAATCATCACATAGCTCTTGACAAGTTGATCCGAATATGATGTCATCAACGATATTTGAACAATGTTAATATGTGATTCCTTTTCTTGGTAAAAGAGTATTATCTACTAATCCCATGGTGTATTTGTTTTCAACAAGAAAGGTCTTAAGTCTATCGTACCAAGCTTTTGGTGCTTGCTTAAGACCGTATAATGCTTTCTTGAGTTTGAAGACATGATGTGGTTTCTCAAAGTCGGTAAAACCGGAGGTTGAGCAACATATACTTCTTCGTTAATAAACCCATAAAGAAATGCACTCTTAACATCCATTTGAAATAATTTAAAGTCATAAGCACATGCATATGCAAGTAAGGTTCTAATAGACTCGAGCCTAGCTACCGGTGCATAAGTTTCATCATAATCAATCCCCTCTTGTTGATTATAACCTTGTGCGACAAGCCTAGCTTTGTTTCTAGACACGACACCATTTTCATCCATTTTATTTTGAAAAACCCATTTCGTTCCAATTATAGTTTGATCTTTAGGTTTTGGAACTAACTTCCAAACATCATTTCTAACGAATTGGTTTAACTCTTGTTGCATAGCAATTACCCAAGATTCATCTTTTATTGCTTCATTTATGTTTTTCGGTTCAATGGTAGACACAAAAAAAATGATTACTTTGATTTTGGGCTTGTTATCTTAAGGTTCTTTGATTTAGTTGTCCTATAACCTTTTCTAAAGGATGAATTTTGGATTCTTTGATGTTTATAATTTCATTATTTAATGGTTCATCTTCCTTGACATTTTCAATTATTTCTTGACTTTCTACAAGTTGACTTTCAACTAAGTCATCATCTACCAAAGGTGATGTCTTAGAGGGAGGTGGACTTTCGTCGCATGTTATGTTCAACGATTCCTCGACTCTCATTGTTTCTTTGTTTAAGACAATGTAAGCTTTACTAGTTTGTGAGTAACCAAAAAATACACCTTCATAAGACTTTGGGTCAAACTTGGTGAGATAATCTTTAGTATTAAGAATGAAACATTTACATCCAAATACTCTAAAATATCCTAAAGTTGGCTTTTTACCTTTATATAGCTCATATGGTGTTTTTTTTAAGAAAGGACGTATTAAGACTCTATTTAAAATATATGTAGAAGTGTCAACGACGTTACACCAAAACTTTTGAGGATGTTTTGTTCATTAAGCATTGTTCTACTCATTTCTTGAATGGTTCTATTTTTACGTTCTACAACTCCATTTGATTGAGGTGTTCGAGGAGCCGAGAAGTTGTGTGTTATGCCATTTGTATCACAAAAGTTTCCAAATTGTGTTTCATTGTCAAATTCACGACCATGATCCGTTTGGATCGACACAATGTTAACACCTAGTTGATTTTGAATTTTCTTGCTAAGAATTTCAAATTTATCGAAAGCTTCTTTTTTGGTTTTCAAAAACAACGTCCAAGTAAACCTTGAGTAATCATATACTATGACCAAAGTGTATAAGTTGCCTCCATAGCTTCTTATAGCGAATGGACCAAACAAGTCCATATGCAAAAGTTCTAGACACTTAGATGTGGACACCATGTTTTTAGCCTTATGACTACTATGCGTTTGTTTACCAATTTTTCAAGTGTCGCAAAAATGTTGGTCATATTTAAGTTTTGGTAGATTCCTAACTAGCTCTTTTGAAAATAGGTTTTGTATAAGTCTCATATTAGCGTGACCTAAGCGTCTATGCCAAAGAGTTGAGCAATCATCTAATGTTGTTAGACAAAGTTTGTCATTAGATGTTTTATCTATTTTCATGACGTATATGTTATTTTTCCTAACTCCTTTAGCTATGGTGATACCATCTTTTAGTATTTTAC
Organism: Chrysanthemum lavandulifolium; assembly: GCA_022545495.1. Lineage (NCBI taxonomy): Eukaryota > Viridiplantae > Streptophyta > Magnoliopsida > Asterales > Asteraceae > Chrysanthemum > Chrysanthemum lavandulifolium. The sequence goes on from CM040246.1 coordinate 159,586,938, forward strand.
TACCATTTTCTTCAAATAGTACTTTATACTTTTTATCACATAATTGGCTAATACTAAGTAGATTAAATCCTAACCTATCGACATGAGCAACATTTTCAATAGTTAGGGAGTTATGAGCGATCGTACCTTTGCCAATGATTTTGCTTTGAGATTGCTACCAAAAGTGACATTACCTCCGCTATACTCTTAGTATGTTGAGAAGAGGCTTTGTTGCCCATCATGTGTCGTGAGCATCCATTATCTTTTATCCACTCATCGAGTTCCGATAAGGTTTTAAAAGGTACCTTTTGAGGGTCGTTTAGCCCTTATTTGATCACTTTTGTATCCGTTATTGCTTAATATCATTCCTTTTCACTTTTAGGTCTCTTGAAGGCAAAATGCTGGAATGGCACTTATTTGACCTAAAAGGCGCGAATATCTGAAGAAAATGACCAAAGTCGAATCGAGACACTCAAAGCTGCGAAAACATAAGGTGGCGTCGCGACTTATCTGTGATGCCGTCGGAGGAGTTTGTGACGGACGAAGCCAAAACTCCTATTTTCAAGTGACGACGTCAAGTTATAAAAGAGTAGGCCGTCGCAACTCGGACGGCCTAGATGCAATCCAGACGTCGCGCCGGTCAAGAGGACGGCGTCACAATCATAAGGTGGCGCCGCAAGTCTAACGTGGCCAAGACGAAACCCTAATGGCGGCGACACGACGGCGCCACAAAACATAAGGTGACGTCGCATCGCATGTGTAATCTTATATATAGAATCCGAATTTTTCAAGATTTGTATGTAGTCTTTTGGAGTAAAAACCTAAACCGAACCAAGGCTGTCTTGTACAAGATTTTAGGTTTCAAACCCTATCTTACATCAAGATAAGTGTTTTACTTCATTAATACAATTATGTCTTTGATTATTTGTGTGTATGCTTGCATGTTCTCCATGTCCTGCTAATTTACTTGTGTGTTTGCTTAGGAATATGAAACTTAATTATTGAATATTGATTGGTTGTCTCTTATCTTAGTTGATTAATGATCTAGTAATGCGATAGGTCATTCGTTGTGTACTTAATGCTTGATTAAATCTTTGTGAACCTTAGAATATAACTCCTTGAGTAGTTGTAAGCTAAACCATCCAAAGAGTGCCTTAGAGTAAGAGTTTATTATCCCTAGTGGGTTTTGTAGACGAGACCCTTTGGTAAGTTCAAAGAGTTGGGAGAAACGATACCCTACAACCATAGACACACAACGCAACTAAGAATAAGGACGTGACAATTCAACCACCAATAGGAGATAATTAAGGAGTAGTAAAACCTAAGTAAACACATCTTTAAACTATCATACGAGCACACAATAATTAGACATAGACTACATACACCTTAGATTAGATAATTAGATACGTAGAGTAATCGGTAGAAATACCAACCCCCAATCCAAACCCCGAGATTCGCACTCTCCATTTCCTAAAACATAAAAGATAAAAATAATCATCCTCACCTTTAGACTTAAATCGACATACACTTCACCTAACGACACTATTCCCTTAGAGAACGATATCAATATCCCGTGGCTTACCCTAATACTACACTACAACGATTAGGTTCACTGCCTAGGGTGTTATAAAACTTGCTCGAAGAAAAGGAAGTTCCTTTGACCCCGAACGATGCGTGTAGCGTTATCAAGTTTTGGCGCCCCGCGGGGAATAGTTATTGTTTAGGCTCGATTTATATCTCGTTTAGGTCTACTCACAAGATTCCTATCAAGTGAGATTTTTTTCTTTTTATTAGCTTCCTGTAGCCTATCCCCTTCTTTGTGTTTGTGTTCGTAAAACCCTTTCATTTGTCGCTATGGCAAGTGAAGTTGCATTTGAATCATTAACAAATGAGGAACAATTGAATTTCGCAAGTTGGGTTCGTTTTCATTGTTCGATAAATTTGTGAGTGATCTTAAAGATATCCAAAGAAGAAGGGTGTAAGATTGGATGGATTAGATATATTTTTGTTTGTGTGGCTTCTATTCAACGATTGTTGTCAAGATCAACTCCTTTTAGTGACACCATCTTTAGAATTTTCGGAAAAGCCTCCTATGCATAAACCTTCGGTTGTTACAACTTGAGGAAATGGATAAGAAGGATTTATCTAACCTTAGGCATCATGATAAAAAGACCTAGTTTTTAAGAACATGAAACCTAAACCCAAACAAGATTGTGAGATGGTTGAAGCTAAAATACCTAGTTGCATGTGTGGATAGATTTCAAACATTTAGGAGATCTAGATATAATGGAGAAAAAGGTGGAAACCCAAGCCCACAAGCCCTACTATCACTGAGGAACACACATCACCTATAACTTACCCGGAAGAAGTAGAAGAGACTATAGGAGCCCGATTGATAGAGAACCTTTGGACCAAACGCCACTAGAGAATGTAGGTTTAGATGCTTGTTGTCATGACCTCTCTCTTAGTCCTAGGGAAGTTCTTAATTTTGATGAACCTGAGCCTCAACCAAAAACTGACCCAATGTTCCGTCTTTAGATGTGAATCTTGAATTGAATTAGGCCCCAATCCACCCATCAAAATAGATAGTCCGGTAGTTGCTTGATAAAGGTGGTAGAATCTAGGCCATGTAGAGTGGAAGCTAATATAGGAGTAAGCCATGACCTTACACACTTATATCACCCATTCATGGTTGATAACAAGAAACATTATGGGTTTAAACCGGGTTTATTAGGTCAAGATGGATCCTTAACTAAGAATCTTTTGAAGTTGATAGAAGATGATCCATTTTAGGAGAGATTTGATTCACCCGCTACACCAATTGAATTAGGTAAGGTTATAATGAATAGAGCACACCTTTGAGCACATAAATCACCCATCACCCTCTCCTCACGTAGCAAATTTCCACCCTAAGGGTGTGTATCGCTACTATCACCCGCACTTAAACTTAAGTGTAGGAAAACTTCCCTTTATCTGTTAAATAAGGGTAGAGTCGGGCTCGTGACTCGAACAAAACAAGCGCTTCTTGGGAGGCAACCCATGTGTATTTTTTTTTTTCATTTTCATTTGTGTGTCGTATATCTTTATTAATTGTTTATTCTCATGTTTGAATTTGTAAAATGCTTTATTTTGTCTTTAACCTCGTCTTAATTACATATAAAAATGCTTTATTTTGTCTTTAACCTCGTCTTGGAATTACCCGTGAAGCTCCGTAGTTCATAGCTCATATAAGTTAAAGTATAAGTGTTAAAAAAAAAAAAAAAAAAAAAAAAAAAAAAATTGAAAAATAATGTATGAAAAAGAAAAAATAAGTCCTTGATGTGGACCTCATTTTTACGACAATGGTTCTTGAGAGAAGATGGATAACTAATTAGCGACTTAGCTTTGTATCTTTATCGGAATAATTCTTATCGAAACGAGAAATTTGAAGAAATTCATTTCTCACAAAAATAAAAAAATCTAGAGGAAAATAGGAAAATGGGAACAAAAGGTAATTACATAAGTAACTTCCATGGGTAGTGTTAGCATCTAGAGTCATATGTAACAATGATTTTGATTTTACGCTTAGTTTGGGACTTGTGAAAATCGTGACGATGTATTCTATCCAGATGGTCACTTCACTGTGTGTTGTGTTTTCTACTCCTTGATCCTAACGTGTCGTTTGAAAAATGTTGGAGTTATTAATCGACATGAAAGTTCAACAAACCGTCATTCATAACCGGAATGTGCTTAATCGTTATATCTATACATGTGAATTAAAATGTAAACGGGGCGTTTTTAGAATTAAGGCTTTCTTAATCTCTTTTGAGGAATCTTTGCTACTTCTTCAATGGTTTAGTAGAAAGAGATTGAAATCCTTGGTTTTAGAAACGTGAGTTGATTACATTGCGTGAGGACACGACAATGGTCTCGTCTGGGGTATTTTGGTATGTGCTAAAACACATACCTTTTCATTATCAAAACTGACCCAAAATAACCAAGAAAGAGCCGTTTATTGCTAATATTTGCTGTTTTCTTGAGTTTATGCATGTGCAGGTACGGATATGTAAAAACAGACAAAAAGGAGCCAAAACCGAAGAAAAACCGAGCACGAGAGAGAGAAGTGTGCAAAAGCCGAGGTCGGGGAAGATATTGCAAGATTGGATCATCACTTTCTCAAAATGACAAATTGGTCCTTGAATTCATGAAGTTGTCAAGATTGACCCTTGGGATTATCTCTCCAAAATTACATTAATGGTCCTTTCATTTTGCCATTTGTCATTTCCTACCCTTAATCCTAAAAATAAAACTATCCTAAGCCTAAACCACATTACCAACTGTCCATTATCCAATATCAAAGACCTTCGCCCAATCCATAAATCCACTTACCCGCCTAATACATAACCCGACAACCTTTACCCGTATCCCGCCTTCAACCCATTTCCAACCTCTTAACCCGGTCAAAACCCTCAAGACCGGTCAATGAAATTGAAAAACAATAAACAAACCATCCCAAACACCTCGCGCCCAAACCACCCATTGTTCTTTGCTTTTACTACCTTCCCACCTTTTACCCCGATCAACCCATTTACCCGTACACTTAATGTACCTTCGGAAGCCTCGCCATGTCGACACATGGGTGTGTCACAAGACCGCCAGCGATGGACAAATGGAGCACTCTCATTGAGCAAGCCACCTCACCCAATTGATCCAATGGTGTAGAATGGATATGGTGACAAGATGATGAATCAATGGTTGATATTTGAGCATCTAGGAGCTTCGAAGGATCCCAAGACCTCATTTCATTTATATAAACCCAATTCCTTCACATTGTAGATTCGTCCAATTCCTTATGTCTTAAATGAATTTTGGCCATTTTAATTACTTGTCATTTACATGTTTTCGTTTAGTGTAAGCCTTTAAATTTAAGTTTGTAATCATTCTTCATTAATGCAATTTTTCATTTTACCTTTTAATAACTTGTCTTAAGATTTGATCAATTTCCTGTTTTCAAGCATCCTAATTCTGTTATTTTGAGCTTACATAAGCTTATTGAAGCTTATGTAAGCTTGTTAGTGTTTCAATTTGCTCAAATTTCAAGTTTTGGTGAAAGTCAACAAAAGTCAACTCGGGTCAAAATTTGAGAGTCAATCAAGTTTTAGATAATTACTGTTTTCAACTCGTTAAGATGTTGAGTTTTTGAGTTAATTTGAGTGTTTACATCTTGTTTATTCAGAATTCATCAGTTATAATAATGGTAATGTGCATTTTGGTTCATTGAAGGAGTGTTTGGGATTGAGTAAATGTTAAGGTTTTATTAGTTTTGATACTCAAATCTTAGATACCTATATCTTTGTCAAGTTGTTTTAAAAGTATCTCAATCAAGTTCTCCAATGGTCAAAACTGTTTTTGTGAAAAGGAACTCCATCTCAAAGTTTCGTCTTAAGTTTCTTAGTTGTAACCAAGTCTGCTGATGCTCTTGATGTTAAGATGAGAATTTTGTTTCTTTAGATAGTCATTGGCTTGAGTTAGACTTGCTTGCTTTTATTTCACCTTGTGTGCTTCTTGGTTAGCTTGTTTTGATCGCTAGTTATCGCACTATAACCTTTTTTTGGTCATAAAACTTTCTGCACATCGGTAGCTACCGTCCCAATATGCCCTTTAGATTTTGATCTCCAACTTCTTCATATTAAGTCCTTATTAGCTGTAAATTTAGACTAGTAATCTTTGGTTGGTGGTCTTGAGGACTCCATAATTGGTTTTCACATTAGCTCTTCGGATAAGCCCTTGAATAAGCTCAAACAATGGGGTCAAGTCGCTTATTTGCTTAAGTAGCAATTAGCTTAAATCATTGATAAAATGCTTATTAGGTGTTAGGAGTAGTTGCATATAGTTGCTTTAGAATAGTTTTAATATTACCTAGCTTCAGAATCGGTTGGTACACTATAGTGCTTATTAGCTTATTTTAAGTATTTTATTTCCATTTCGCTTGCACTACTGCTCTTATTTCATCCACATAAGCCCATGTTTTTATATTTTCATAGATTTAGATTATTATTTTAGAATTTCCCTGAATTTTTCATAATTTTTAGCTCACTGCTCACTATTTTTCTTAATTAAAAGCAGTTTTAATCATTTTAAATAGCTTTTATTGCAAATAATTAAGAAAAGTTCCAAAAAATAATTTTCAATTTTCCCAGTTTAAGAAAAATATAAAAGCATAAAAATATTTTTCCTTATTTTTCCCTTGTATTTGGTATTTTCACAATTTAAATTAGATTTAAATAGTATTAAATTCATAGAAATTAGAAAAATAATCGAAAAATAAAAAAATTAGTTTTGATAATTCTCTTAGGTTATTTTAGATTTTATAAAAATAGTTTCATATTTTTCCCTTTATTTGTATAATTTTTAGTATTTTAATTTAGTTTTAATGTTTAAAATTAGTTTTAATTCTAATAAATTCGGAAAAATTCCTAAAATTAGTTTTAATTCATAAATAGTTTTCTAATATCATTTTTAGTATAAAAGTTATTTTGGGTTATTTTTAGGATTTAGATTAGACGTAGTTGCATTTTATTCGCGTTTCGTTTTAATTCGTATTTGCGTTTTAGTGTAGAATTGCGTAGTTTGCCTTAATTCTTAGGTTTTCCCCATATATTTTAATCCTATATGCTTTCCTTGTCCCGTAGTTTAGAAAACTTCATATTATCCCTTCTCTTATTCAAATCACAAAATCGGACGTGAGTTGGAAATTCCATTCAACCTCGTCGAACGATCTCGGTGCTCAAACCTAACACGTTTGAGTTACCAACATACTACACTTCTCTTATAATTGGTTTTCTTATCGAAATCAAATTTTTGGCGCCGCTGCTGGGGAGGGCTTGTAGCGAGTTTCAGTATTCGCCTCGAATCGCGTGCATTTGAAGATCCTTCCCGAGTGAAGTAACCGTCGTTTTTGTATATATATATTTTTGGAAAACCCAAAAAAAAATCTAAAAACACCAAAACATTCTTCCTAGAGTGTTTGCAAAACCATAAAATTAAAAACCAACAAAAGAAAGCGAAACGTCAATTGTTACGTCGGCTCACCTTAAAGGTACAACCTATACACGGGTATAAGGAAAGTCTTGAAATTAGATTGCAGATCAAGAACGATCCACTCTTCGTTCCCGCTCACTGCAGCGTACTTTTGAGAGCTACCGAGCACCGGTTGACGTGATTTGATTACAAAAATATTGTGTTTTCTTAAATATAAAACCCAAAAGATTTTCCTTTTCAAAATTTGTTTTAAAACCCAAAATATTCTTCTTTATCCTCTTAACCCGATAATTCTTCTCTTTTACCCTCTATATGTTTAATTCTCATGGAGTCTCAAAATTTCTTTCCACCCTATTGCTTTAATTGTAGAGATTTGTTAAAAGATGATTCACTTTGTGAACGTTGTTTTTGCAAAGGGTGTGGATTTTATCGCGAATCTTGTATGTGTCGCCCTTTTGAAGAACCCACCGGGGTTATCGATGACGTTTCCATCAATTTTGAAGAAAGATTTGAGCGACGTCAAAACCACATTGAAAGCATGCTTCAAACTTTATTAAGCCACATTCAAGCTCGACAATGTGTTAATGAGGAACCCGTCCAAGTTACGGAGTCAATCACACTATTCGAGCTACCGAAGAACCCACCGAGGTCACGGGATGATTTCTTTGAACATCGTGCTTTTTCGAACAACATTGAAAAACTTGAAGCCTTGTCAAAATTTTGAAATATAATCTTGATGAACCTCGATTCCTACTCCTCTCCGTGAGGAGATGGAACATATTTCGAACCCGAGGTGATTCCGTTTGTACTCTAGACTCTAATCCGAAGAATTCTAGAATCGATCCTTATCTTTCACGATTCGCCGTTACGAGTCCGTCAAGTTACAACAAAACGGAACGAACTTATGAGCTTAAAACGATTTCTAAACAGAAAGAACCGGAGATCACAACGGAAGTGGTGGAACTTGCTAGCTCTCAGAGCACACCATTTGTCCCATCTCCGGATTCTTATCCCTCTCTCGTTTCTGAGCCTTTCATTTCCGACTCTTCCCCTTCACTCACGCCGGTTGAGAGAAGTGACGTTCTTTTGGAAGAGGTCGATGATCATATCTCTTCAAACATTGTTGAACCCGTTGACTCTCTCATAATGGGGGATGAGCATCTTAGTACTATTCCGAAACGGAAGTGTCTAATGTTGAGATCCTTATCCCAATCCCAAGAGAGTCCGGGGTTGATTATATTATTGATGAGCCTCTCTTGATATTTCAAATGATCATGTTGAGATGTTCTCCGATTCGATAATGATTCTTATGGAGACATCGATTTCGTCGACGATTTACCTTCCGAGTCCGTCAACGAGAAGATAATGACTTTGAGCCGTAAGATGAAGAGATTGAGCTTAATGATATTCAGATCGAGGATGAAGCATTACGTGAAACATTATCAAATGTTTATCTTCTCATTTCTAAGATTGAAGCCCTTAACGATAATTCAAGTTCGCATCCTATCTCCGTTAAAGATAGTGATTTCTCTCCCGAGCTTGAGACTTTCCGATTTGATGAAGAGATTAGTGGCAATCCCACTATTGATGATGTTTATCCTCCGATATATGAGCAGTTTTACTTCGAGGTTGATATGAGCAAAGTTTTGAACGAAATTTCCGATACTCCGACAAATGACCCGATCATTGAGGATGCTATTAATGACCCAATACCACCGGGTATTGAGGATGTTATGAATGATCCCGAGGGGGATATTGTTGTTCTTGATGGTTTTCTTGACTCCCCTCTCTCTCATGAGTCCACCATCCTTTATCCCGATGAGCCCGCATGTGAAGACAAAATTTTTAAACCCGGGATATTAGACATAGATGAGCTTTATGCTAAAACTGTTGTTCGAGAAAAGGATCCTCTTTTGGATGCCTTCATTGTTAAGCTTTCACCTCCTTACTATGAGCTCCCGTCTTTCTTGGAGTTTTCTCATTGTGATCCGTCATTCCTTCGTCCACCTGCTAAACCGCCGGATGATGGATCATTCTTTCATGTTATCCCTTATGTGTTGATGCCCGACATTTTCTTCCCCACCCAACCCACCCGATCTCATTCCTTCGGGAATGAGGACACCGCTTTTGACCCGGTATCTCTACCACTTTCTTCCCCAGGACAAATGAATTCGGGACGAGTCGGGCTAGCGACTCGGTGACCAAAAAAGATGGCGCTTCATGGGAGGCACCCCATGCTTATCTCTATCTTCTTTCTATTTTCTAATAAGTGACCTGAAGGGTCCGCCTCTTCGATTTCTCGTGTTTGGTTGTTTGTGATGTTGTGTGTAGGATGTTCCCGATATGAAGACTCTCGTGCTCAAGTTTGTCTTTTCGCACTCGAGTTTCATGATCGATGCCGATGGAAACCGATATCCTAATCTTATCGACTAACGTTTATCTTTGAGCATACTTAATAAACGGCTTTTAGATTTTCGTGATACCCTTGCTTTAAACATTGAGGACAATGTTTCGTTCTAGTCTGGGGTAGGGTAATCTTCGATTTGATTTGACCGCACTTGCTTATTTTGTCATGTACTCTCGCAACCCCGTTTTCCTTAGAAAAAAAAATTGTGCAAAAATTGTGAAAATTTAAAATTTTGAAGCTTTTGTTAAGTCTTTTGATTGAAAAGTTTGCTAGTCTCTTAGACAAGAAGCTATAAATGCAATTCTAGCTCACAAGGCCAAGATTTTGCGGTGTTTCCGAGTGACTTTAAATATGCATGACTTGATTTCATTAGGCGAAGCATTAGCTAAGTTAATTTATGTTTTGACACCTTGTTGACTTTCCATTGGTGAGAGTAGGAATAGAATTACGACTTGACCGGGCGTGTTGAGCCCTAGCTTGTTCCCTTAACCATAGATAATCTAAAATTATCGGCTAAGCATCCATGGATCTCATTATTTGGGATTTTAAATTTGCGGAGATCGAGAAATGATAGAGTTACTTATGAGTTTAGATGCTAAGCGTGGAGTAGTTGGTTCTCTTTAGAGCCCATCAAGGTACTTATGGCTTTTTGTTCCCATAAAATTGTCTCACCCCATATCATCTAATAAATAATTAGAGATGTTGAGTTTTTGGCGATAGTTAGTTCTTTATCTTCTTAAAAGAATCTTTGTTTTAAAAATTGGGTACATCAAGGATCCGTAATGAATAAGAAATCATTGATAAGTGATAAAGTAATAAGTAAAGTTGTGAGTCATGTGTCGAGATCGGACCCTTGGATCTTTAGCCGGATTGAGTGAGGTCTTAGCCTAGCCAAGTGGGATCCTCATTTCATGAAGCCTATAGTCTTGGAATTACCCGTGAAGCTCCGTAGTTCATAGCTCATATAAGTTAAAGTATAAGTGTTTAAAATTAAAAAAAAAAAAAAAAAAAAAAAAAAAAAAAAAAATAATGTATGAAAAAAGAAAAAAAAGTCAAAAGTATAAGTGAATAAAAATTCCTTGATGTGGACCTCATTTTTATGACAATGGTTCTTGAGAGAAGATGGATAACTAATTAGCGACTTAGCTTTGTATCTTTATCGGAATAATTCTTATCGAAACGAGAAATTTGAAAAAATTCATTTCTCACAAAAATAAAAAAATCTAGAGGAAAATAGGAAAATGGGAACAAAAGGTAATTACATAAGTAACTTCCATGGGTAGTGTTAGCATCTAGAGTCATATGTAACAATGATTTCGATTTTACGCTTAGTTTGGGACTTGTGAAAATCGTGACGATGTATTCTATCCGTATGGTCACTTCACGCTGTGTTGTGGTTTCTACTCCGTGATCCTAACGTGTCGTTTGAAAAATGTTGAGTTATTTATCGACATGAAAGTTCAACAAACCATCATTCATAACCGGAATGTGCTTAATCGTTATATCTATACATGTGAATTAAAAGGTAAACGGGGCGTTTTTAGAATTAAGGCTTTCTTAATCTCTTTTGAGGAATCTTTGCTATTTCTTCAATGGTTTAGTAGAAAGAGATTGAAATCCTTGGTTTTAGAAACGTGAGTTGATTTCATTGCGTGAGGACACGACAATGGTCTCGTCAGGGTATTTTGGTATGTGCTAAAACACATACCTTTTCATTATCAAACCGACCCAAAATAACCAAGAAAGAGCCGTTTATTGCTAATATTTGTTTGTTTTCTTGAGTTTATGCATGTGCAGGTACGGATATGTAAAAACAGACAAAAAGGAGCCAAAACCGAAGAAAAACCGAGCACGAGAGAGAGAAGTGTGCAAAAGCCGAGGTCGGGGAAGATATTGCAAGATTGGATCATCACTTTCTCAAAATGACAAATTGGGTCCTTGGAATTCATGAAGTTGTCAAGATTGACCCTTGGGATTATCTCTCCAAAATTACATTAATGGTCCTTTCATTTTGCCATTTGTCATTTCCTACCCTTAATCCTAAAAATAAAACTATCCTAAGCCTAAACCACATTACCAACTGTCCATTATCCAATATCAAAGACCTTCGGCCCAATCCATAAATCCACTTACCCGCCCAATACATATCCCAGCTTAACCTTTACCCGTATCCTGCCTTCAACCCATTTCCAACCTCTTAACCCGGTCAAAACCCTCAAGAACCGGTCAATGAAATTGAAAAAAACAATAAACAAACCATCCCAAACACCCCGCGCCCAAACCACCCATTGTTACTGATTTACTACCTTCCCCACCTTTTACCCTGATCAACCCATTTACCCGTACACTTAATGTACCTTCTAGAAGCCTCTGCCACGTCTGACACATGGGTGTGTCACAAGACTGCCAGCGTGGACAAATGGAGCACTCTCATTGGAGCAGCCACCTCACCCAATTGATCCATTGGTGTAGAATGGATATGGTGACAAGATGATGAATCAATGGTTGATATAAACCCAATTCCTTCACATTGTAGATTCGTCCAATTCCTTATGTCTTAAAGGAATTTTGGCCATTTAATTACTTGTCATTTACATGTTTTCGTTTAGTGTAAGCCTTTAAATTTAAGTTTGTAATCATTCTTCATTAATGCAATTTTTCATTTTACCTTTTAATAACTTGTCTTAAGATTTGATCAATTTCCTGTTTTCAAGCATCCTAATTCTGTTATTTTGAGCTTACATAAGCTTATTGAAGCTTATGTAAGCTTGTTAGTGTTTTGAATTTGCTCAAATTTCAAGTTTTTGTGAAAGTCAACAAAAGTCAACTCGGGTCAAAATTTGAGAGTCAATCAAGTTTTAGATAATTACTGTTTTCAACTTGTTAAGATGTTGAGTTTTTGAGTTAATTTGAGTGTTTACATCTTGTTTATTCAGAATTCATCAGTTATAATAATGGTAATGTGCATTTTGGTTCATTGAAGGAGTGTTTGGGATTGAGTAAATGTTAAGGTTTTATTAGTTTTTGATACTCAAATCTTAGATACCTATATGCTTAAGCTATTTTTAAAAGTATCTCAATCAAGTTCTCCAATGGTCAAAACTGTTTTTGTGAAAAGGAACTCCATCTCAAAGTTTCATCTTAAGTTTCTTAGTTGTAACCAAGTCTCATTGATGCTCTTGATGTTAAGATGAGAATTTTGTTTCTTTAGATAGTCATTGGCTTGAGTTAGACTTGCTTGCTTTTATTTCACCTTGTGTGCTTCTTGGTTAGCTTGTTTTGATCTGCTAGTTCTTTGACTATAACCTTTTTGGTCATAAAACTTTCTCGCATCGGTAGCTCTTGTCCCAATATGCCTTTAGATTTTGATCTCCAACTTCTTCATATTACGTCCTTATTAGCTGTAAATTTAGACTAGTAATCTTTGGTTGGTGGTCTTGAGGGACGCATAATTGGTTTTCACATTAGCTCTTGAATAAGCCCTTGAATAAGCTCAAACAGTGGGGTCAAGTTCTTTATTGCTTAAGTAACAATTAGCTTAAATCATTGATAAAATGCTTATTAGGTGTTAGGAGTAGTTGCATATAGTTGCTTTAGAATAGTTTTAATATTACCTAGCTTCGTAATCGGTTGGTACACTATAGTGCTTATTAGCTTATTTTAAGTAATTTTATTTCCATTTCAGCTTGCACTACATCTCTTATTTCATCCACATAAGCCCATGTTTTATATTTTCATAGATTTAGATTATTATTTTAGAATTTCCTGAATTTTCATAATTTTTAGCTCTTGCTCACTATTTTTCTTAATTAAAAGCAGTTTTTAATCATTTTTAAATAGCTTTTATTGCAAATAATTAAGAAAAGTTCCAAAAATAATTTTCAATTTTCCCAGTTTAAGAAAAATATAAAAGCATAAAAATATTTTTCCTTATTTTTCCCCTTGTATTTGGTATTTTCACAATTTAAATTAGATTTAAATAGTATTAAATTCATAGAAATTAGAAAAATAATCGAAAAATAAAAAATTAGTTTTGATAATTCTCTTAGGTTATTTTAGATTTTATAAAAATAGTTTCATATTTTTCCCTTTATTTTATAATTTTAGTATTTTAATTTAGTTTTAATGTTTAAAATTAGTTTTTAATTCTAATAAATTCCAGAAAAATTCCTAAAAATTAGTTTTAATTCATAAATAGTTTTCTAATATCATTTTTAGTATAAAAGTTATTTTGGGTTATTTTTTAGGATTTAGATTAGACGTAGTTGCATTTTATTCGCGTTTCGTTTTAATTCCGTATTTGCGTTTTAGTGTAGAATTGCGTAGTTTGCCTTAATTCTTAGGTTTTCCCCATAGATTTTAATCCTATATGCTTTCCTTGTCCCGTAGTTTAGAAAACTTCATATTATCCCCTTCTCTTATTCAAATCACAAAAATCGGGACGTGAGTTGGAAATTCCATTCAACCCTCGTTCGGAACGATCTCGGTGCTCAAACCTAACACGTTTGAGTTACCAACATACTACACACTTCTCTTATAATTGGTTTTTTCTTATCGAAATCAAGAAACTTGAACATGAGCATTACAATTATTTAAAAGATATACATGTGTGTTTGTTCGAGTCAAATGCTTGTATTGAGTCATAATGGATGTTATTGCGGAAATTTTTCCAGATTTTAAAGATAAAATTTTCCGAATTTTTCCGAAAATCGCAGACCGGTTTCGTCATGATAACTGACGGTCGTCGGTCGCAACTGACGGCCAGAGGAGGTAAACCGCTACTACTCTTTTCGTTTTACGTGCTACTTATAAATTTTGGAATTTTCAAGGTCTTAATTTTCTAGAAAATCGCAAACATCCATTCCACAAGCATTATATCTTATTTAAGTCCGGAATTACATCGTGTTGTGATTTTCTTTGTTCGGTTTGATGCGTTGGGTTGTTTGTTTTCTTCAAGTGTGCGGGTTTTATTTATCAAGAAGAAGATACATAAGATTGGAAGGAGCTTTTCACGCACATTCTTCTTGGAAAGGATTTAACCACTACTTCACACGGATCCTACCGGCTAATCAGGAGTACTAGTTTCTTCGTTTTAATTACCTTCCATTATCATAACATTGATACTTTCGGGAACATTGGGGACAATGTTCGGTTTAAATGTATGGAGGGAAAATAAAACGAGAACTTTGAAACTATGCTTATCCTTGAATATTTGCTTTGTCCAATTGTATTTGTGTAATAAACCATGAGAATATGTCGGTTAGGGTAATTTTGGCACCAAATTTAAAATTTTCATGACATATAGGAGTGGGCCATTAGTTTTAACAAAAGCGTCTCACGGATAGGAAGTTGCATGACTAGCACAAAAACCCTTACCACCTAAATTCCACCCAAAATGTGAGGATCGCCCTTAGATTAGTAGGAATTAAAAGCATTCATCTTTAATGCTTAGAGTGTAAACCGGTAGTATATTAGATTCTAGAACTTGTTTTGTGATGCATCCGAGATCGCTAGTAAGACTGCACTTGTGTAGTTAGGAATAACTAAATGATAAGAGGCATTAGGATAACCCTTGTCTCGATACCGTAATATAATTACTTCTTCCACATCGGTTGACTAATTCCCCACACCCTTTGCGTTGTACTCATCTTTAGTACACGATACCCCTAGTTAACCCTACGAGCCTATCCTTTTCGCGGTTCTCGTGATGTTTGGTTTTCCGAATATCAATGAAAGCATTGTTTACACCCCACCCCAAATATACACCCAAATCGCCTTAGCCTACCCTATATGCACTCACTTTTAGTGCATTATTGTTATCACCCTAAACCCTTAGTTCAATTATCCGGTTGCTTGCATGAGTTGCTAAGTCGATTCATATCCTTTGTATCGAGTTTTGGGACGATTGGGATTCATGGGAAAAGTTAAAGTTTATGAAATGACGGAAG
The DNA here is from genome assembly GCA_022545495.1 of Chrysanthemum lavandulifolium. Taxonomy (NCBI): domain Eukaryota; kingdom Viridiplantae; phylum Streptophyta; class Magnoliopsida; order Asterales; family Asteraceae; genus Chrysanthemum; species Chrysanthemum lavandulifolium. The sequence continues at coordinate 159,602,292 of CM040246.1, forward strand.
GAATGTTAAATTCAAATTCCCTTTGTTTGCATAATAATGTACCCCAAGTGTTTTGATCTTTTCAATTCGGGTCAAATTAGCATTAGAGTAATAAAAACTCAAGTGTAGGGATGTGCCTATAAATCCTTATCATTTTGATGTTACCGTAGAGGATGGTAGAGTAAAAGTGTATAAAAAAAAAAGAAAAAAAAAAGAAAAAAAAAACATACGGGCTACCATCCTACATCTATCCTTTAAATTTATGTTTGTTTATTTCAGTTAGCTAGAGTCTAGAGTGTCCAGTCTTGGCTTAGCAACGCCATTCTTCGTATGCTTGTAACAATAAGGGTGTGTTTGTTTTTAAAAATGTCTTACTAGCCCTTTACTCCTCTTACTCTTACCAAGAAGAGGAGGCGCACGTTTTGCTTGTTTGTTTTTCTTTTGAGTAAGACCCGATTAGACATATAACATCTTACTCAAGAAGAGGTGGGGACTTGTCTTCTTGCCTCTTACTCGCTTTTGTAAACTTTATATAATATATTTGATTGTTTATTAACTATGTTATATTTATGATAAAAGTCTTGTTTCATATTTACATAAGTTACTTATTATCGCATTGCGTTGGTTTAATAAACAAATTGCAAAACGAGCACTTAAAATCATTCGGACAATTATACAAAACAAACAACATTATTTCGCTCGATTTAGACTTTCTAGCCACCTCTTACCGAAGAAGATGTGGTAGTTAGATCAGACCCAAAACATCTTAATGAAACAAACACACCCTAAGATTTTGACTTGCCACCACTAAATAGCCTATCCCACCAAACCCTTTGTTTCCCTACCGTAAGCCTAACATTACAACCCTTTAAAGACCTCTTTGATAGTCTTTCCTAGGTGCTTACGCCAAAGCGATGGAGGTTTGATCTATTCTCAAGCCTATGG
>CM040246.1:159603315-159635277 GCA_022545495.1 Chrysanthemum lavandulifolium
CCTTGCAAGGTAGAGGGTATTTATAGGTTCTGAGACTAAACGACCTCCGACGGCTCGTGGATCGGGGATACAATGGGTAAAGACCCGTCCTTCCTCCACGGTGTTGCACTATACTATTCACGCTACTACCTATTTAATACCTAACATAAATAGAGACAAGTCTGCGAGCTAACTTTGGCTAGATAATAATTGGGGTGACCGACTCTTTTACTTATGGAATTTCTGATTCCTAACATGCCTAGAACTCATGTCACAAGACATTAGTGAAGGGTGTCTTGAAGATCTAGTTAAAGGCATTAGTGAAAGGTGCCTTAGATGTACATTCGATATGGTGTGTTTCGATGTACAAGATAGATTAGCATTAGATCCAAGGATATTGATATCCTTGATGATGTTGTAATAAGGAGTTGGTCTCCTTTAGGATTAGTCGTTGGTGTAGTGTTGGGTAGTAGTTCCTCCATTGTAATGGAACTCGGTATCTAGCCTAGTACCGGATAAAGGGTAGGCGACGTTGTGTTAGGTGTGGTTCACCTTGGTGTGAAAGAACCCGTGGTTAGCCTAGTACCGGAAAAGAGTAGGAAACGCTATGAAGGTTTTTCCACCATAAGGAGTTGGTGTCGTGTAGTGATTACGAACTCTAGTAGGTGACTCAGGGAGTGAAGTAGGGCAAGGAAGGTGTCCTTGTAGCCGAACCACTATAAATACTCGCGTTGTGGTTTTGTGCTTCTTACTCTTATCTTTTCATTACATAGTTATATATGTTTGTTTATCAACATCCAACACACATCCAAATAGATTGACATAAGTTGATCTAAATAGTTTAAAAGGAAGTTTTAAATTGGTAAAACTATTCGACCTCCCTTTTAGTTTTCCACAATAACAATCGATTCAATGTTTAATGTTACTAAGTACATGAATTGAAAGTAAAGAAAGATAAAAGCTAAAGCTTATCGTAGGGGAGTGATTTCTCCCTGGAGATAGCTCCGTATGCTCTCTAGATCTCGCCTTTCGACTTCTTCTCACATTCACTAATTGTTGTGTGTGAAATGGGATGATTTGAAATGTTGGAAATCGTGGGGTATTTATAGGCCAAATCTGGTTACGATAACTAATTATAAGAGTTACCAGTAACATACAATTCTTCTATTTTGCACTAAAATGCAAAGTTACGTTGTAACCTCCGGAAGGAGTTACCGTATCTTCAATAAATCTTAGTTACCAGATTTGTAGCATGAGTTACGGCGTAATTAGTAGCAGCCGGAACCTCATTTAACCTAATATGGTTACGTCGTAATATTGGATAGAGTTACGCCGTAATCTTACGTTAAGTTGGTTTTCCGAGCTACGCTTTAGTTACGGCGAATGAGAGAGAAGTTACTGTAGTAACTTCTTCAAAGTGAGCATACTATGATAAATCTTCAATAAACTCTCCAAATCCACGCCTCTTTAGCTCCAATGCTCGTAATTTACCCGAAAGTGAAATATAATGCAAAACAAGCGTAAATCCATATAAATGATATAAATTACAAGACTTATGGGAAATTGACACTTAATATTCGTGATAATTTGATGTTATCAAATATCCCCCACTTGAACTCTTCTTGCCCTCAAGTAGACCTTATTAGATAGATTTCTAAAAGATATCTCCCATTACCGGAAAATATAAGTTTACAAATCCTTATGCTAGAATAAAACAAAGCCAACACCTCACGAAATGGAAACGAAACACTCAAATCTCTCAACTATTCTAAGTGTCAATTTTGGGTGATCACCAATCGCATAGTCATAGCATGTATTCTATCATAAGCTTGGCGGTTACACAAATCTCCACCACTAGAGTTAAGGGCTAAAAAATCTTGGCAATATGGGTAGACACGACAAAGGTTAAAGGTGACTGTCATTACTAACGTGTCACGCCAAGTGGACAAAACCAATGGTACATGACCAAATCCATGGCCAAGACACCAAAGATTGCTCATTGCATCACCTAGACACGCTTCATGACTAAAGGGTAGGATAAGACATGGGATATATAAATGGTGTAAAATAAAAATCAAGCAAATAGTCTAAATCTATAACCAAGTCATCACCACTTACCGTTCACCCAAAGTTCAAGTATCGAGTTAAGAAACCGGATCATGATATACTAGGTAGATGTGTCATTAGAGGATATCATGATGGGCACACTACCTTTTCTCCAACTATTGGCACAATTACCAACTCCAATCTTCAAATGTGACCGAGGTGGCCTCCTCGATACTAAATTAAGCTCATAACATAGTGCTTATAACATCGCACTTTACAATCAACTGAATAACAAATACATAACATTTTTTTTCTTTTTCGAATCACATATTTGTTTTGAATCATAACTAATAAACATAACATCTCCCCACTTGAGATGAACAATGGGAATTCAGGGGCTCCTCAAAGTGTCAAGACGAAGGCATTAGTGAAAGGTGCTTATCGTTCGTGTCAAAGCATTAGTGAAGAATGCTAAAGGTGTCAAGACGAAGGCATTAGTGAAAGGTGCCAAGCATTGTGTCAAAGGAATTAGTGAAGGATGCCTAAGAATCAAATCAAGTGGCATTTGGGAAGAATGCCTAGGTCGTATAATCGATGAGGCGATCGTTATACATATAAGTATTTGTTTATTTCCAAGGATGGTGATATCCTTGATGGTGTTGTAACAAGGAGTGGATCTCCTTGATATTAGGTGTTGTGCTGTGAAGGGTAGTAGTTCCTCCATAGTAATGGAACTAGGTGCTTAGCCTAGTACCTAATAAAGGGTAGGCGACGTTGTGATAGGATTAGTTCTCCTTGGTGTGAAAGAACTCGGTGGTTAGCCTAGCACAGTATAAAGGGTAGGCGACGTTGTGTTAGGTGTGGTTCGCCTTGGTGTGAAGGAACTCGGTATTTAGCTTTGTACCGGAAAAAGGTTAAGCGACGTTGTGAAGGCTTCTCCGCCATAAGGAGTTGGTGTAGTGTTTACTGAACTCGAGTAGGTGACTCAGAAAGTGGAGTAGGGCAAGGAAGGTGTCCTTGTAGCCGAACCACTATAAATACTTGTGTCGTGGTGATGTGCTTCTTACTATTTATCTTTTCATTACACATTTATATATTTATCTATCAACGTCCAACATAAACAACCAAATAGATTGACATAAGTCGATCTAAATATTTAAAAGGAAGTTTTAAATTGGTAAAACTATTCAACCCCCTTCTAGTTTTCCACAAATTTGATGTTATCACAGTTAAGCAATCACGAAATCTACAGGAATGTTTTACCAATGTAGGATTTCGATGGAAGCCCACAGTCAAATATTCACGCATGGCAAACCTTGCCCCTAACTATATCCACTATGCCTAGAGTAGTGCACATTAAGGTTTGGAAGCCAGCGGTAGAATAATCTCATTAGGCACACAATGCCCTTGACTAAGTCGATGCTTCTACTAGTTTAGCTCTAGTGATAATGCCATAAGACCTAAGGTTTCGTTGATTCAAATATTGTTTGTGTTAACAAAAGGAACCCATTTGCACATGGGATCCAAATTTTCAAATTTCCATCTTTGTCTCGTGTTCCAATGCAGTCGCACAAATCGTCCATTGGTACTTGGACTAAGGTGCTAAAAGCAGATGAGGGAAATGACAATGACGTCTGCTCACATCGATTCAGCCTCATACTTCATCATTATGGCGATACTCGCAGACAACACTTCAGGCCTCGTTCCTCAAAGAAAGAAAGGCGTACAATTCAAAGGCATTTTATCTTCAGTTTAAGAGAAATTCTCAAGAATGACCATTCTCATCTACATTCTCCATCAACGAGCTTCATGTTTTTCCCATGCTCATTCACCATCAAGTGGATCTACATTCATTGGAGTATATTCTTATTCACTTGTTCAAATCAAAATGGCAACTTGGATGCAATTTTTAGGGAGAAGTGTGAATAAAATGACGCTTATCAAATGGATCTACTTACCGGTGATTGTATTCCTATTCACTTGCTCTAACGAGAAATGGCATTGGCAACATCGATGCAATTTTGAGGGGAGAAGTGGATCTACATGTTGATGGATGTCTCAGATAATGGTCATACCTAATGTTTCACTTACTAAGGATAACTGGGAGTTATTGTTTGGGATTTAGTGTTTCAACCTATGTTTGATGAATACTTCCAACCTTCAATGAATGTTGATCATCCAGTTCTCAAGCTCTTGCTCCGGTTCATGTTGACTCAACGGTTCTCCATCTAAGAAGTACAACTCAAACTACTCGAGAAACCCAATCTCCGTTATTCCTCAAGGCGTTGAGAATGACTATCGTAATATTGTAGTTGCACTATTGAATAATGATCCACTCTTTCGTATTCCTTTGCCAAATCTTCACGGATTATTGTTCATGAATAATGATCCGCTCTTTGGTATTCCTTTGCCAAATCTTCACGGATTATTGTTCCTCTCAATGTGCACGCTTATATATCAACCACATGAACATTAAGGAAAATGACTACCTCATCCGTCGAAGACATTATTGGTGAATCTTCCAAATCGCCTCTACATGTATACCTTTAGGAAGAATGCATTGATGTTGAGGAATCATTTGTTCCAGTTCATTGGTGGGTCAATGTACATCCGATTGTATGTTTACTCACGTGTTGGGCATTTGACACAAGTTGATTACTTGAGTTAATCATTTATCACTTATTTGAGATTGAAGTTGACTTTCACAAAGGCGTGTTCTTATTTGATAACTTGCTCGGGCTTAAGAATTTGAGTTAAAGACTTGGTTTATCTAGTTACCAGTGATGGGTGGATGGTTAAAGACACCGTTAACTATCACTATTAGGAGTTACATTGTTTTACCAAGGTCACATGCGAGATGACGTTGTGGATAATCTCAAGAGGTGTTAATGTCTCATACTTTGTTTGAGTAGTAGTACTTAGAGATTTGCTTGAAGCATAGATTCACGACATCGTTCTTCCATCATTAGGTGCAAGCTTAAGATACAAATGTGGGGAATTCAACTTCAGTTTCAAGTTTGGTATATCGGGTTTTCTTCTTTAGTGGTCACTTCAAATTGTCTACATATGGTTTGATAAAGATAGTCAGAGAGAGTTTCTGTAGCAGTTGATTCTCACATGATTCATTTGAGCTTATTGTGTTTTTCTCAAAAGTTTTCAAGGATATGAGTGTATTATGTTTTTGCTGATTTTGAGGTATCAAAACCAGCAAGGGGGAAGGAGACATACATCTAATCGCACAATGAGTACACATGATGAACTTAATACTTCTTCTATATTGAAGTTATTCCTGGGAGACAAATGTCATAACCGCAGAGAAACTCGGTGTTTAATTCGTGGCGTTTGGTGTTATTATTCCAACTATTTGGGGGAAGGATATCATTCCAACTATTTAGGGAAGGATGTATTATTCCAACCATTTGGGGAAGTGGTCTCTGGATACTTTGGTATGTGTCAACCGAGCCTTGATGGGAAGAAATATGAGAAGAATATTTAGAACGTGAGATGATATTGCTTATCCACATCTTCTATATGATTTATGGTAGTGCTTCCGGTTATTGCTTAATGTACACGGTGTAATGATGATTCCGATGAGATCGCAACCATCGGGAGAGATATGTGTACATTAGGGATGCACAAAATGTTCATGTGATCGGGCCTAATCAGTTATTCCAGTTATATCCGCAGAGATGATCGGTGACTCAACATGTTACTTGAATGACATCATCTCTACTCTTGTTGGGTACATGTGTACATCATGGGCTGATTGGTTTTATGTAAGATAACTGGAATGCATTTGGAGAAATGAAGGTGTCGATATATTGTTCCCCTGAGTAGAAAATTGCTCAAAACTAAAGGGTAATGTGTACATCGGGGACGCACAACAGATTCATGTGATCAGGGCTTAATCATTTATTCCGGGTTAGATAACCGCAAAGATGATCCGTGTTAACTTGTTACTTCGTTGTTATCGTCTTCTTCGGGTTCTTGAGATTCATACAATTAGACTGTTTGTTTCACTTCATCTTCTGGGGGGAAATGGTCTTAATTCGAAGATTGTCGGTTTGTGGGGAAGCTACCAAAGATTCACATTGAGAAGGCTCATGTTCAGACGATTTTCTTAGAAGCCTCGAATGCTTTGGTGGTGAAAGTTTAAGAGATGTTGATTTCCTTCTTCTACAACGTGTTGAACGATATCCTTATCTCGGTACTCATTTCATCATCCTCTTAAACTAAATTATCTTCTTTGTAAATATTTTATCAAAAATCAAAATACAAAATTATAAAATCAACAAAAAGAAAAATAAAAAAATATAAAATCTTCAAAAATCCATAAAAAATATGAAAAATCAGAAAATACCAAAAATAGTTTTTTCCAAGGCATGTCTTCTGGCATCGATAACATCTACGGTCTTAGAAATGTCATTCAAAATAATGGCATGAGACTTTAGATGAAGTTCGAACAGAAGTTCAAATGTTTTTCAAAACATGCCTTATACAACCACGGCTTACTGTCATTTCGAGCAGTAACCCGGGATTCAAATATTGGTTTATTGTCATTTCAGGCAGTAACCCATTTTCTTAAAGAAAGGGCAGAGCCATGCTCAATCTAATTTCAAAACCTCATGCTCTGATCCTAAAAACAAAAGTTCATAAGGAACGTTTGTTGCCAAAAGGGCAAATGTTTTCTCACAAATATTTTTCCTTCTAAATATTCATCTGAAAAATATTTGCTATCTAATGAAAACAAAATTGTTTTGAAAATAACTCGGACTTAATTTTGAAAATCATCTGGACTTATCATTTGTCAAAATCTCTATCACTCAATCAACAACTTCGGTCATTGATTGAGGGGGAAAATGATTTCAAACAAATCACAAAAAGGTTATTTCTCAAACAATTGGCACAAAAATAAGCAAGGTCTACATTTGGATAATAAAAAAGAACATTTTTTTTTTGTACAATTGGATCAAGACCAAGGCTAATTTTGTGTTTTCATAAGATACCTAAGCATGTTTGATCATTGGAGTTTAAAGTCTCAAAATCTGATCCTTAGCAGTTAAATTCTTTCAAAAGCAGGTCACACTTCTCCTAAAAAGTTTTCAAAAATAATTTAAATCAATTGAGATCAAAAATCTCAAAGGGTTTGAAAATTGTGATCGGGGGAGAATTTGTGATTTATATTAGATATAAACTGATAATTCGATAAGTGGTTTTAGAAATATAATAGCAACCACTCCTTCCTACATGTGCCAAATGATTTCAAATTTTCCATGCACATGTTAAGGGGGAGCATTTATCTTCAACCAAAAAGGATTGAAACGTGATTGATTTGTCTCAAAGTGTAGGCTCCCTTGAATATGTGCAACACTCTTTCGAATCTCGATGCACATATTAAGGGGGAGCAATCAAAAGAAAACCACATCCTTTCCAAAATGTTTTATCCAAAGTATTTAAAATACTAGATTTTATTGGGAAGTGATGATCATCATTTTAGAAAATGTTAATCAAGAATTGGATCTTTCATTCTCAATCTAAGATTTCAAAGTTCTCTTGCCTCCATGTGCCAAATGATTTTTAATACTTGAAGCACATCTTGAGGGGGAGCATTTCTAAAATATCAAAAACAATTAAGGTACAAAATGCTTTGATTTTATATCACAAGTATCTTGATTGATTTTCAAATGGTTTTCAATTGGTTTTGAGGCGGAAAGAACAATACCAAAAGACCAACCAATTTAATTTATGCATTGGAGATATAAGGATGGTTAGGTTAGGTATTCATTCCCATGATCCCACCAGAGCCGGAGGGATCTACCCAGGGACAATCCACTAGTTAGTGTAGAAGTCCTTAGGTATGATTAAAAAAGGAGAAAAGTGAGAATAAGGGAAGAGTGTCGACTGAGATTGAGCTAGAACTGGAATAAACCCAACAAGGTTCTAGTAATGAAGTCTCGGTAAGCACTGAAGGGTTGAAGAATGAAAAAGAATTGAATGAGAAAAGGGTGAAAATAAATAGCCCTTCATTAATTCAACCTTAGGGAAGAAACAGGGTTCAATTCATATGCTACTGGTTGTTACCAAGGTAACACATGTATTGAAGACAATACGTCATGGACCCAGTGACGCACTGCACTAAACTTCCCAAGATACTCAAGTTCCTCTTAAAAGGACTTGTTTCATTCTCACGGGGAACCTACATAATCTATCGACCTTCTCTTAGAGATTGTTGATATTGAAGAAGGAGACCTTCTCCCTAGTCTCCGGCATAGGAAACCAAATGCGCACTATTGAGTCTAGAGCCAAGAGATCATCAATAAATCTCATTAGGACACAATTAATGAAGACTCGCAGTTTCACAAAATGTGGAATGTGAGAATATATTTTGAGAGTCCTACGCATTATCCTTGTGGTATTGCCAGAACATCCGAGTGATATGTTAAATATTCACGATGAAGATGGAAATCTTTCTAGAGCCAACATCAAACAAGCTCTTGGTGGGTGACATGTGAGATCTTCTCAAAAGATCAAACGTGTGCCAACTGGATATAAACAATAGGGTGATTCACTCTGTAACATATTAGATTTCACAAACACATCAAAACATGATCAAGTGGGGCGTATAACTTATGGTTTTAGAGAGAGAAATAGTTAGAGGTTTGGGAACTTAGTGAGAGAAAATGAAAGTATTATTATGAGCTCCAACTCTCTACATTGGAAGGTAGAGTATTTATAGTCTTACACAAATCGCCACCTACGGTGTGGATCGGGCATCAGTGGGTAAAGACCCGTCCGTCCTCCACGGTGTTACTTAACTAAATAATACTTAACTAATAATAACTACGACTACGAGCTTTTAACGATTACATATACTTGAGGTGACCGACACTTTAATAATCGAATTTACTAAATCCTAACAATCTCCCCAAGGAGGTCACCTCAAAATACATTGAATACAAACAGATATTACATTAAAATTGTTCTTGGATTCTTGTTAATATTCTTTGCTCTGTAGCCCGTAGTCATTGATTCATCATTGTTGCATGTTTGGTTAATCCAAGTGGAGGTCTTTAACTAATCCACGTGATAATAAGTTTTTGAGCCAGCATTGAGATCATCAGATAACATAAATCTCTGACTCTTCCATTGTGGTGTTGGTATTATGTGATGTTGTGATAATTGGACCGACATGCTCACATTTCGGATCATGATATATTCACATCGAGTAGCGGAAGCTTTTGTTGATTCATGATATTGGCGCAGCAGAAGCGAAGCATGGAGTGAAAATATCGAGTCATTGATGCACTTATCATGATTTCTTTAGAAATGAATGTGTTGAGTGAGCATGCGGCTATGGATTGACCGCTTCATTTCGATCACCGCAAACGTCGGGCGCACGCATACAACAAGTTAGCAATAAAGTACACAAAGTGTCTTTGATCACTTCGTTGAATTGAGGTACACGGCCCACGGTTCCACGTTGATCGAAGACAAGCATCGCTCGTTATCGTATAATCAAGAATTTCCTTGACAGGTTTCGCAATGCCTAGTCGTTCTCAAATCGGAACGTCTCAAAGAAGACAACACGGAGTGAGTGAACCGGTAATTGAGATTCACCGATTGATGAAAAGAGATTTGAAAAACAATCGGTACCGCTCAATAGAAATTATTTTTGCAATAAAACGAAGGTTTTAATTAAAATCAATTATCAATCATAAACACCTTTTATTTTGAAGTATTAGTACACGATTGATGTGCTAAAGAAAGAGTTTTTAAGCACAACGACCGTTTTTCAAAGGTATCCGTCAATCCATAACCCGAACCAGATTGAATCATAATTTTATGAATCGCCCCATTGTTTCATTCGGTTGTCACATGGTTGATCTATTGGATAGATCTCACATGCCACCCACCGTGAGCTTGTTTGATGTTGGCTCGGAAGGCTTTCCATCTTCATTGTGAATATGTTTGCATATCACTCGGATGTTCCGCAATACCACAAGGATAATGCGTAGGACTCATAAGATATAATCTCTTCCACATTGTGTGAAACAGAGAGTCTTCATTGTGATGTCCTAAAGAGATTTATATGATGATCTCGTGGCTCTAGACTCAATTGTGCATATTTGGTTCCTATGTGGGAGACTAGGAGAGGGTCTCCTCTTCAATATCAACAAACTCTAAGATAAAGTCGATAGATAATGTCGGTTCCCGTGAGAATGAAACAAGTCCTTTTAAGAGGAACTTGAGTAGCTTGGGAAGTTGTGGTGCAAAGGCGCCACTGGGTCCATGACGTCTTGTCTTCAATACCGATGTTACCTTGGTAACCACCAAGAGCATATGAATTGAACCCGGTTTACCCTAAGGTTGAATAATTAGTGGTCTATTTCTTTTCACCCTTTTTCCATTCATTTCTTTTTCATTATTCAACCCCTTCAAGGCTTACCGAGACTTCATAACTAGAACCTTGTTGGGTATATTCGAAGACTAGCTCGTCTCGACCGCACTCTTCCAATATCTCACTTTTCTCCTTTTTCATCATACCTAAGGACTCTACACTATCTAGTGGATTGTCCCTGGGTAGATCCCTCCGGCTCTGGCGGATCATGGGAACGAATACCTAACCTAACCATCCTTATATCACCATACATAAAGTAAATTTGGTCGGTCTATTTGGTATAGTTCATCTGCCATTGGAACCAATTGAAAACCATTTGAAAATCAATCCAGATACTTGTGATATATTATCAAAGTGTTTTGTACCTGAATTGTTTTTGATATTTTTAAAAAAAGAGCTCCCCCTCAACATCTGCATCATGAATTTGAAATTGTTTTGGCACACGTAGGCAAGAGGAAGAATTAACTTCTTTGATTACCATTTTCTAAAAGATATCAACATCACTTCCCTGATCAAATCAAGTAGATAAAGCATATTGGGGAAGGATGAGGTTTTCATAAGTTTGCTCACCCTCAATATGTGCCTCGAGGTTTGAAAGAGTTTTGCACATATTAGAAGGAATCTGCACTTAGATACAACTCAATCACGTTTCAATTATTTGTGGTTTGAAATAGATGCTCTCCTTAACATGTGCATGGAAAATTTGAAATCGTTTGGCACATGTGGGAGGAAAGCTTGCTAAACATTTATGAAACCATTTATCAATTATCAATTTAAATCACAAATTCTCCCGATCACAATTTTCAAATCATTTGAGATTTGTGATCTCAGAGATTTAAATTGATTTTGAAAACTTTTAAGGAGAATTGTGACTTGATTATGAAAACATTTTAGCGATAAGGATCGGATTATGAGACTTTAAACCCATTGACTAAACATGCATGATTATCTTTTGAAAACAATTGTATGACAAACAACCTTTTGATTTAATTGAAATCATTCTCCCCTCAATCAATGACATCTGTTATGGATTAAAGGATAGCGATTTTGACAAGTGTTAAGTCCGGATGATATTCAAAATTGAGTCCGAGTTATTTTTCAAAGCAATTAGTTTTCATTAGATGGTAAGTAATTGTTTAAAGAATCGAGCATGAGATTTGAAAAACAAGATAAAGCATGGCTCGTTCTTTCTTTGAAAAGCGGTTCTTGCTCGAAATGACAATAAACCATAGTTTCACTTTCTCTCAAAAAAATTTTTTATGAACATTCGATCAATATCTAAAGTCCCGTATCATTATTTGAATGACAAAGACAAAGACCGTAGATATTATCGAATCGAGAAAAACATGACAAAATGATAATTTTTTTTTTTTTAGATTTTTTAAAATTTTTATGGATTTTTGAAAGTTTTCTATTTTTCTATTTGCTTTTTGAAGGTTTTGTAATTTTGTATTTTGCTTTTCGAATAAATATTTACAAGAGATGGATGAAGAAAAACCTTTACTCCTCGTCTTCCTCTTGAAGACGTTTGAGTGTTTCTGGTTGAAGACTCTTTAGACCAAGTCTTGGGAGGATAAACTCAAAACGTTCTCTAGGAAGAGCTTTGGTGAAGGTGTCTGCTAGCTGGTATTCAGTCCTTACAAAATAGAGTTCCACCACACCGTTTTCTACTTGCTCCCTGATGAAATGATGTCGAATGTCGATGTGCTTTGCTCTTGAGTGTTGAACGTTGTTGCATGAGAGAGCAATAGCACTTTTATTATCACAGTACATAGGAATTTTCTTGAATTCAAAGCCATAGTCAGATAGTTGAGATCTCATCCATAGGATTTGAGCACAACAAGATGACATGGCTATGTATTCAGCCTCTGTAGAGGAAATAGAAGTAGTCATTTGTTTCTTTGACGACCAGCTCATAAGCTTATCACCGAAAAACCGAGCACCTCCAGACGTACTTCGAAGTGTATCTTGACATCTTGCATGATCAGCATCTGCATAGGCTGTTAGTGACATACCGGTGTCCTTCGGATACCAAAGTCCCATATTGATGGTTCATTAGAGATACCGAAAGACCCGTTTAACCACTTCAAGGTGCTTTTGGTAGGCTTAGCTCGATATCTAGCCCACATGCAAACAATGAACAAAATGTCCTGCTCATCGGTGAGGTACATCAGGATCCAATCATACTACGATATTTCGTTTGGTCTACCATGATCCCCGAGTGGTCCTCATCGATTTAGTACGCCTATCATGGGAGTGTCAGCAGGTCACAAGAATCAAATCCAAATTTCTTTAAAATCTCATTTGCATATTTAGATTGATTTATAAAATACCTCCGGACTTTGTGAAATTTGTAATCCCAAGAAAATGACATTTGTCCCATCATTGACATTTGAAATTTGGAACCCATTTTATTTGAAAACGGTCACATTCATTGGGGTCGATCGAGGCAAAAATAATATCATCAACATATATTTGAACGTGAATTAAATGTTTGCTCGACTTTCTCGTGAACAATGTCGGATCAACTGCTCATTTGTTGAATCCAGAGATAGAAGAAACTTTGATAGCGTATCATACCATGCCCTTGGAGCTTGCTTCAAACCGTAAAGAGCCTTCTTCAAACGATAGACGTGAGTAGGATGCTCGATTCACAAAGCCTTCGGGTTGGTCGACGATACGACTTCTTTAAGATCTCCGTTAAGAAAAGCCGTCTTTACATCCATCCGATATACTACCATGTTCTTACTTCAAAGATTGGCCAAGAAGATTTCGATTGCCTCGACACGAGCAAGCTGGAGCAAATGATTCTTCAAAGTCAATACCCTCCTCTTGACGATATCCTTTGCAACCAATCCAACTTTTTCTTTAAAACATCACCATGCTCATCAAGTTTTACTTTGAAGATCCACTTTAGAGCAATGATCATAGCACAATCTGGAGCGGTACTAATTCCCATACATCTAGTCGATCAAACTCATGAATTTCTTCTTGCATGGCATTGAACCAGTTGTCTTCATTCATGGCGGTTTTGACATCTTTTGGTTCGACCTTAGAGAGTACGGAGTTGAAGAAGCACCATAAAGCATCGGTTGCAAGTTGTTTCGAGTGGATATCGGACGAGAGGGTTTCCAATGATGTTGTCCAATGGATGATCATGTGTCCATTTTCTAAGGTGTTCATGTGGTTGTTGTTGACGAATCAAGTAGCAGAGTCGATATCTCCGAAGAAGATGGTTCGATGATGATTCGTAATCAAATATGTTTTCAAAGGGGCATCTTCGAGGAGTAGCAAAGGATTAACTTCATCATTGATGCGAAACAATTCCATGATGTACACTTGATGATTGATGATTTGTTGATGAGACAGATTGATCGCCAGCAGCGCTTCTTGACTTAATGACATTGAAACGAAGGGTTAACTTCATTGATGAGGATAGAAAACCGTTGATGGAATTGACATATCATTTGCACTTGGCTCATAGTGTTCATCAAACATTGGATCAAATAATTTCTTCAAATCATCTTCGAAGGAGGTACATAAGGAGTTCTTTGGTGAGGGATTTGAAACAAGGGTAGAACCGATAGGACTACTTGATGAAGGTTGAAATGCGGGTCCAGAATGGATTGTCCCGGAGCCATTTGACCGGATGACTCATCGAACGTGACGTGAATGGTTTCCATGATATCTCGAGTTCTTTTGTTGTAGATTCGGTAACCCTTCTTGTTTGATGCATAACCTACAAAAACTCCAATGTCCGCCTTAGCTCTTAATTTTCCCAAATCTTTACCGTCATTTGTTGGATAGCACAAAGCAACAAACACACGAAGGTAGGATAAATCAGGTTTTCGTTTATGGACAAGTTCATATGGAGTTTTTTCATGAGAGGTGTGTATAAGGGAACGATTTTGGGTGTAGCAAGCAAGAGCAATAGCTTCACCCATAGAAACATTGGAACCTTAGAATATATTAGCATTGTTCTTGCGGCTTCCACAAGAGTTCGATTTCGCCTTCAACTACACCGCTCGTTGAGGAGTTCGTGGAACACTTCTTTGATGACCGATTCCAACACTTTCATAAACCGAGTTAAGTCTTTGTTGACAAACTTTGTGCCATTGTCTGCTCGAACAATTCTAACAAGATTGTTGAGTCGAACTCAAGTCGTTTGATAAGTTTGATGATGACATCCGGAGTTTCATCCTTTGTCCTCAAAACTTTACCCAAGTAAATCGAGAGTAGTCATCAACAACGACTAGAATGTATTTCTTCCCATTTATCGTTTGCACTCTCATTGGTCCGCATAGATCCATATGAAGGGTATGAAGAACTTCCATTACCGAGTTTGTGGGTTTTGGTTTGTGGGCATATTTCGTGCTTTTTCCCAATTGGCAAGTGAACAAAGATGATCTTTTCATATTTTAACTGGGTAAGCCTCGACAAGATCCTTTCGGAAAGGTTATTAATGGTGCCAAGTTCAAGTGATTGAGATGACGATGCCATAACCATGATTTTGTTTTCAAAGCCTTTGACAACAAGCGATTGAGAGGACTTCATCATGTCTTCGATAGAGATGGTGTATAGATTTGAACCACGAGTTCCTCTTAACAATTCCACACCATCAAGTTCTCTAACGAAGCAAGTGTGTTTTCTAAAGCCACTTCTAGATCGAATCACGAATTGACCAACAGAGAACAAGTTATGACCAAGACCTTTCACATAATATACCCCGGAGATTACACTTTTCCAACAACATAATCTCCATAACCCATAATTGCACCAAAATGGTCGTTCCGAATCTAACAATCCCGATGAATTTACTCACGAAGTTCATGAGCGCGAGCGATCTCCAAATCATATGCTTGGAACGACTGAGTCCATGTACCACGTAACGATTTGAACGATCCGCAGTTGAACACGCACAAGAGTGGATAATCGGATAATTGGGATCCCATGCAAGAATGGGTTCCATTTGGTTAGTAATGATGATTGGAACACCCACATCCAAGTAGAAACAATGGAATCATCGAAATAGATGCGGTGCTAGTGTGCGATTTGACCTATTCAAACTATGTTCACTTCTTAAGGGAATAGTTCTACCAAGAGGCATCCATTTTCTAGTGGGCATTGACTTAGCAAATTTAGGGCACAACTCATTAATCTTACGGCCGGAGGTATCCATTGATAACCTATATTACTAAATTTCCTTCCTGTGGGTTTCCTTGCTTTTAACTTTCTTTCACCTTTTCCTATAGCCTTCTTAGCTTGATTTTTAACATTAACAGCTTTAATCGGGCATTTGTGACATTAGACAAATCATTCACACCACATTCATGATTAGTAATGTAAATCAAGGAGTCATCATTACAAGGTTTGCAGATAGTAGCGTAATTTGAATTAATTACAAGACGCTTATAGCTAATACTAGAATCAACACGATTCGCTTTATTCAACTCAAACATAATATTCCTAGGGTGATCTTCACTCTTCCAATGCACATTCTTAGCTTGCGAGGTCCTATCATGCTTGTTATTGCCCGGAGGCTTTGACCCGCTTGCTTTTATGTCACTTGATTACTCTGTAGAGGGAATTATGGGAACATTAGTTGGTTGATCTACTTTTGCATTCTGAACTAGACGTGCGAGGGATCCGAACTACTTGAAGGCACATTAGAGTTCACTTTCTAATCATGGGCATAGATTGGTTTGTATACTTGGCACAAGGCATAGAACAAGGCATCACGACTTTACCTTTCGCACCTAAGGATTTAGGACATGTTGCTATTAAACATTCTAGCAGTTCACGAGATCGGTTGGCCTGAATGCAAGCAAACCTAATTTCTCTATCAAGCGGCTTATTTATGAAATCCTCTTCCATAATCTCACGGAGACATTCTAGACTATCCTTAAGGTGAGCAAAATAGTTATGAAACACAAGTTCATTATTCCTAAGATGAGGAGGAATGTATTTAACAGTCACAGTATATTTGCAATCTGAGGATGACTTTGATGCAACATTCTCATTAAAGACAAGTGGTAGTTTCCATTTTTCCTGACTCAGATTCTCAATTTCCTTTTGTAAATACGTTATTTTTTCATTGTTCTTGTCACGAGTGACTTTCATTGAATCATATAACTCTTTAAAGTGTCGTTTAACTTTTTCATTTTCTTTCAGAAAACTCTCATTTTCTTTTTGTAAAACATTAACCAATTTTTGAAGATGAAAAGTTTGAGAATACTGAGAATCTAAAGGAGGAGGCATTTGGGAGCCAGCCACATTGTTCTTTTCACCCTTTAATTGTGAAATTTGGGCTTTCAACTTTTCGATAGTGTTACAATGAGCTTGAATCTATTCGTCACGTTTGTTTATCGAAAAATCGCATCAAACTCGGAACATCTGAGGATGTCTTGATATTTGAGGTTTTGACATTTTCTTTAAGATGTTGATATTTTAGTTGCAAATCAAAATGTTCAACTTCTAGTTTAGAAAGATGTTTTACCAAATTATCGTGATCATCCTGATCAATTTTCTCATGCAATTTAGAATTAGTTTTTTCAAGCTCAATGACACGATCATGGGAGACTTTCAGAGCAACAGATAATTCATGAAATTGAGAAGCATTAATGGAACAATTCGTAGCAGTGTAAAACACATCTTGAGTAATACATTCAGAAATAAGATTCTCATTCAAGGTATGCAAGTTCTTCCTCTCAATCTCATTATATTTTAATTCACGCTCATAGTCACTAACTTCAACTATCATTGCATCAAATTCCTTTTCCATTTCTTTAATATCCGAATCCATCCCTTTTAAGACTCTCAAATTGACCTTTTAGTGTTTAAAGAAAGGCATGACCTCGTTAAATAGCATTCTTTAGTTTGCTCAAACCCTTTCCCTTCATTTATCCAGTGGGTGTGATCCTTTTCTTACACGCTTTATCAAAATCAACAAATAATTGAAAAATAACATATTGATGATTAAGGTCTTGCTCTTAGTGGCAATAGTTCTAGGAACTAAATGCATTGGTGTATTCGGAGGATACACACGTCAGCAGCAGCACTTTTCTAAGGGAGGGTTTGTTTCAACAAGATTTTACGCTTTTGCTTATCTAAGTCCTTTTCCGAACACTTGTTCGGGCGTTAACAACGTTTGAGGTTTAAACTTGTTCAAGGAAATCCAATTTTCCTTTTGTAATCATGGGGTTTGATAGTTATGTTATTCTCTTTACACGCAGGATCGTTAAGCTTCTTATCCATTTTCTCCCTAGATGCATCATCTAATTTTCTATCTTCCTCAGTGCACTCAATGCAACTAGGTTTATGTCTAGGTTTAAGAATCTCATTGCCATCATAGATTACATTTTGAGCAGCTTTTGCTTTCTTACCATACTCGTGGTTGGATTCCTTTAAAATGGGGATACTATGCTTATCGCTAAGGCTCTATGCTTAGTGATCATGTGAGCAAATCGAATGGTGTTCCTTGTACGCACAACTTATTTTCAAGCTTGTTTTTCAAAGTTTTTAGATTTGAAAAGTCATTCAAAAGTTTTGATTCCTTAGCATTAAATTCTTGTTTAAGCACTTTAACATTATCTTGAAGCTCTTGCTTTTGCTTAACAGTTTTAGAAAGCTTTTCTTGTAAGGAGTTTAACTCTTGTTTTAACACTTCTTTCTAAAATAACTTTTTCGATAATTGTACGCATTTGGTTATCCAACTCTCGCTCACGAGTAGTTAACTCAAACTTAGCACGTTGTTCATAAATGGCAACTTGTTCTTTATAGGCATTCGGTTCGAAATAACAGAATCATCGAGGGGCACATGCGGTATTCATCAAACATATAGTCATCATTGACCGCGAAGATGCATCACTTGGTACAATCTCACTTTCACTTTGTTTCACATATTGATCATATGGGACAACATTGATATTACCCATATTTTCAATATCTCGACTCAAAAGTTTCGATTGATTGTACTTTGTCATGTATCTTTTGCTCATCAACATCATCGTATAGTTTTAATACCTCCGAGATGATTGATTCCTTGGATGGACCAACTGTTGTGGTGATGAGACCTTTGAGAGACCATAGGTGAGATGCTAGCCATGAAGATTGTTTGTGTTGTAGGTTCATCATCGACATCGATTCAAATGCATCACGATACCTACTTGAAAGGCATTTTGATGATTATGACCTATTTCCTAATTGGTTGTTCATCAACATCGAGATCATAGGTTTTGGCATTTCCTCAAGAAGAAACAACAACTCCTCTTCATCCAAAGTCGCTCCATTATCCCGAGCTTGCACAAGCAACATCTTGTCTCTCAAGTACTCGCATTTTGAGGACGTTTTGGAGATGTAAAGTTCCTTGCTATATGTCCATCACCACCACAGTTGTAGCACTTAATTGGCTTTGCTTTTCCTTGATTTCCATTCCTTCCCGTCATCGATTTGTAACATAACCTACACCTACTCCACCTCTTCCCTGCTCATATTGCCTTCCTTGAACTGGTTGCACCATAACTTTTCCATCTCGACAACAAAGATGATTGTGAAGATTGGATGCGATTCGATCTCATTGTTAGTGTGAAGACGTTGGTGTGTGGATTAAGGGTCAAGTTTTGTTTAACCATAAGAGCCGTTGATTGATGAAGTGACCCATGACCGCATCAAGATCGACTTGTTTGAACATTGGATCGGAATGAGTTTGTGATTACTATTACCCGTGGGTATGACTTGAGAAGCTTTGGTGGTAATTCCAACATTTGAGTAAAAAGTTGTTGAATCATTTGAGGAACTTGTTTCTCCCTCGTTGGTTTTGAACTGTTCAAGAACTTTTTCAAACATAGCATGTCTCTCATTCGAAAAAGGAAGGCATACAGATTGCTCATAGTTTGTATTCTTCAATCCTTTGGTTAGCTTCACGAGGTGACAAACTTATGCCATTAAGGATTCATGTTGTTCACAAACTTTGAGTTCAATGAATATTTGGCATAGTCATTTTGATATTCCTCATATCATTCACAAGCTTGTGGAATCTCACGTAATATTCATAGATACTCTCTTCGGTTTCATCTTGAAGTGCTCAAATTCATCATCTACTGTGATTCTCTGCCTTCTTTAGTTAATTCAGAACCCGAGAGAAGCATCTTGACATTATCCCAAACAGCCTTGGCTTCGGTGTTGTGATTGATAAGTTTATAGATATCTTTTGGAAGACCTTGAAGTATAATGTTTGAAGCCCGATATCGTCAAATCTCTTTTTCTCCTTATCATCGAGCTCATCATACGCTTTGGTCCATCAATCCAAAGATCATAGTTCCATCTGCAGAGATCAATTATGTCTCTTGTAGTCTCAATCGATACGGTCCTTCATCAATAGATTTGAGAATGTTGACTCCATTTTCCTTTCCAAGACAATACAACCTAATTCGTTGAGCCCATGAGTCATATTCGTTCTATCAAGCATGGGTGGATGAGTGTCCGAACCACCGCTTAAACGTCCTCGACCACAAGATAGATGATTGTAGGCACGTTGGTAGACATGTTCTGATTTCACATGATTTTATAACTCTATGATTAAACCGGAAATAGATTCTTTCATGGGATTTTACTAAATCAAGAGAAACCCGTATTAGAAACAAGTATTAACCAAGTCGCTATAATCCTTGAACCAAGTCGCTAAGCACCAAGTCGCTAAGTAGCAACTCGCTAAACCTCAAGTCGATGTGAATCAAGTCGCTAAAACCCAAGTCGCTGATCACAAGTCGCTAACGAACCAAATCGTTAAGCATACAAGTCGCTAAAGAGCAACTCGTTAAGTATCCAAGTTGCTAAGATCAAGTCGCTGAGAACAATAAGTACAAGTCGCTTGAAATAATGAAAGCAAGTCGCTAACCCCACCAAGTCGCTAGCCGTAGTGGAGAATCTACTAACTTGTACTGTTTGTCGGCTTGTCTCAATAGACAAGTCACTAAGCTCAAGTTGCTACGACTAACACTACAACTCGCTAGAAATTACTGAAGCAAGTCGCTACGAAGAAGTTCACACCGAGACTCAAGTCGCTAACTTGAAAAACTTCAAAAACACACTTTTCAATCCAAAACAAGCTCAACCACAGTGATTCAAGCTTTCCAAATCCAAACCCAAGCACTTACAATGATTCTAAACACAAAAGTACACTCAAAATTCAAACTTTAACACAAGAATTGATCCAAATGATGCAAAAACAACTAAACTTTTCCAAACTCAAAAACCATATAAAACCACTAGAAATCCAAGGATAAATAAGAGAGATGATCAAACCTGTCTCTGATACCATTTGTAACATATTGGATTTCACAAACACATCAAAACATGATCAAGTGGGGTGTATAACTTATGGTTTTAGAGAGAGAAATAGTTAGAGGTTTGGGAACTTAGTGAGAGAAAATGAAAGTATTATTATGAGCTCCAAATCTCTACCTTGGGAGGTAGAGAGTATTTATAGTCTTACACAAATTGCCACCTACGGGCTGTGGATCAGGCATACAGTGGGTAAAGACCCGTCCGTCCTCCACGGTGTTACTTAACTAAATACTACTTAGCTAATAATAACTACGACTACGAGCTTTCTAACGATTACATATACTTGAGGTGACCGACACTTTAATAACTGGATTTACTAAATCCTAACACACTCTTGAATCAACCTTGGTCTAGGAAATGGATTGACGGATACCTTTGAAAAACCGATCGTTGTGCTCAACAACTCTTTTCTCTTGCACATCGACTGTGTATTAACGTTTCAAAGAAAAAGGGTATTTATGATTGAAAATTGATGTTTTCCGTAAAACCTTCGTTGTATTGCAAAAACTCTTTCTAGTAAGCAATACACGATTGTTTTTCAAATAATTTTTTCATCAATCAGTGAATCTCAATTCGCTGATTCACTCACTCCGTGTTGTCTTCTTTGAGACGTTCCTGTTTGAGAACGGCTTGATTAGTCGTGAAACCCCGTCAAGGAGATTCTTCGAATTCTACCCGATCACAGTTGTACTTGTCTCGATCAACGGGAACCATGGTTCTTGCAACCCCATTCAACGAATGTGATCAAAGACACCTTCGGCGCTTTATTGCTAATCGTTGTTTGCAAGGACACCGACGGTTGCGGTGATCGTAATTGAGGAGTCAATCCATAACCGCATGCTAACACATCACATTCATTTCTAAAAGATATCATGATAAGTGCATATCTTCATCAACGGCTCGATATTTTCAATCCATGCTTCGCTATCGCTAGAAATATCATGAATCAACAAAGCTTCCGCTACTCGATGAGAATATATCATGATCCAAAATTGTGAGCATGTCACCAATCATCACAACTTCACATAAAGGCAATACAACAAAGGATGAGTCAAGAGATTTAACGTGGTTGATGATCTCTAAAAGGCTCAAAGAACAACCAATCCGTGGATCAATTAAAGACCTCCACTTGATATACAATACATGCAGAATATGAAGAATCAAAGGCTACGAGCTACAGAGCAAAGAACTTAATCAATAATTCAAGTCAAGAACATCAAAATGTAAAATCTGTTTGTAATTGAGGTGACCTCCCTTAGGGGGAGATTGTTGGGATTTAGAAAATCCGGTAGTTAAAGACTCCGTCACCTCAAGTATATGCATTCATTAGAAAGCTCATAGTCGTAGTCATTTAGTAATAGATAGTGGTTAGTTAAATAACACCGTGGAGGACGGACGGGTCTTTACCCATCGTGACACCGATCCACACCGTAGGAGGCGTTTCATGTAAGAAACTATAAATACCCTTTGCCTAGCAAGGCCAAGGGTTGGAGCTTCATAATATATCATTTACTTTCTCTTACTAGAAGTTCCCATTTCTCTCCACTTTCTCTCTCTAACTCAAGTCTCATTCGAATCCTTGTATGCTTGATTGTGTGTTTGTGAAAACCAATATGTTACAAAGATATTCCTAAGATGACTTTTAGATCCCGTTATGGGCATTATGAATTCGTTGTTATGAAGTTCGGTCTCACGAATGCACCCGCGATCTTAATAGATCTCATGAACCGTGTATGTAGGCCGATGTTGGATAAATCCGTCATAGTGTTCATCGATGATATTCTTATCTATTCAAAAAGCAAGGAAGAACATGAAATGCACTTACGGGAAATTCTTGAAATGTTGAAAAGAGAGAAATTGCATGCCAAATTCCCAAAATGTGTATTTTGGCTACAAGAAGTTAAATTCCTTGGTCATGTTATTAATCACGAAGGCATGAAGGTTCTTTGTCACACCCCAAATTACTGCTTTGCGTGAATGGAATTTCGGGATTGATCGTCATAGCATCACAATCACAGTTATATTGAGCGACCTAAAGTGTCGTTTGAAAATACATCGCTTGATTTAATAAAAACATTCGAGTTACAAAGATAGGTCCCAAATGAAAATTACTATATGCGGAAAATAAGCTTGGTACAAGTCAAACGATGTTTTTAAAGAAAACCATAATATACATTGAGACAAGTCGGACCGCGACTCTATGAGGTTCCTTAATCGTGCCATGATGCGAATGCCTTAATTACCGAAAATACATTGCTAAAAGTGTCAACACAAAGGTTGAGTGAGTTCATAGAGTTGTTGAAAATGTTCAATACGACTACCACAAGTATAAATTATGTATGACAATGTCGTCACAAAATGATACAATTGCTATAAGTCCATGACACCAAGCTCGATCGATGTTCGCCCAACAGAGTGTTTTCCAAACAACTCAATAATGATAATGAAGTGAAATGCATCCGTCCGGTTGAATCCGCCAACCCGGATGGAGGTGTCACCTCGATAGATCTATCCACTCACCTCGCTTCTATGAAATTAACGGTTCATGTTCATGAAATGGGGACATTTAATCGGCAATGAGGTAACTTAAGCAATGTAATGAATTTGATATACTTGGTATCGTAATAAAATGATGTACAATGTATTCTCCCGTAGGTTTGAAATAAGTAAAACTTGAATAAATCGGGCTATGAAAACTCACCTGTTGCAATGATTATGATGACAAAAGTGGATAAACCGAAATGTAGCGTGAATCTCGAACCGACCTATTATGAATGATATGATATGTAATAAGTCATGATGTAATGTTATGCATGCAATTCGGATGATATTTATACCACTTATGTATTTTTGAAAACAATCCTTTTCAATAAAATATAATCTTTTAACGTCTTGACCATTTTTAAATTACTTCACATGTATTTACATTGAAATGATATCCGACGATAATCATTTAGTGATTTATTGTGAAATTATGACTTTTTGCCGTAAAATAATGTTATTGAAATATCCATGAAAATGACAAAAACGGCCTCTAAAAGCTAGTCGTAAAATGGTGCACGTCGATCGTTAGGAAACAAACTCAACGGTTTTGGGAAGCTTGTATGATAATCTCAAAGTTTTAGTACATGAGTTTTCATCCTAGAGGTCTCGAACATAAAGAAAAATAGTGGTTAAGTATGGTACTTTTAGTCCAAAATATAGTTTAAGGATGGTTTTTCGGCAAAGTTTAAGCGAACGTAATTTATTCATTACAACTCCGCTAATCAAACGATAGGACATTTTGGAAAGTATACATGGCTATTTCACTTTTACTAGAAGACATCATTTTTATAAGAAAATGTACTCCATTTTAGTTCTCCAAATTTTTGTTCTCCAAACTTTGTTCTCCAAAACTTGTTCTCCAAATGTTTGTTCTCCAAAACTTGTTCTCCAAGATTTTAGTTCTCCAATTGTTTGTTCTCCAACCTTTTTGTTTCAAAGTAACTTATATATTTTTGAGAAGTCGAAATAATTTATAACGCCTAAGCTTCATTTTTGACTCGTACAAATTTGACGCAACTTGCTGAAATTCCAGAAAATTTATATTTTTCGTCTCCAACTTGAAAAATTCATAACTTCTTCGTTATAACTCCGCTTTAATCCGCTCAAGCGCCACGGTTTCGCTTTTAAAGTATATTTTCTAAATATCTAGGCCAAATATTTTACCACTGTCGGATTTTCTAGAATTTCAAAATAAGGACAGACCCTTTTCAAAACGTTTCGAAATGAGTTTTTCTCGCGCCAAACCTATTCTAACTCATTCAAAACAACTCCGAAGCTATTCTAATCCTACCATACACCTTCTTAGGGTGTCATGGGTTCCTAGACATCACCAAAACAAATAAATAACAAGGAGTAATTATAGGATGGATTATTTATATTTAACACTTAAAAACCTTAAAAACCTTAAAAATGGTATAAATATCACATAATTTGCATGTTTCTCAAATAAAATGATATGACCATAATAATGAATATGGAATAAAAATATGAATATGAATGCTTACTAGTGATATGATGAGGTTTAAGGATAAAAGGTTTTTCCTAATCACTTGAGGTTTGTATTGCAAAACCTATGCAACAAATGATACTAGAGTTTAATAAATCTTGTCTTGAAAACTTGAGATAATCCTCCTTTGGTCTCCTTGTGGTGCCGAATTTTGCAAGAGAGAAAGGACAAGAGTTGGTTTTGATTTTGTAATTGTGAAATGGTATGAATGAAATGGTTTATTAGTATAATATATGAATACTAAAGATATTTGCAAAACTTTGAGTGAATCAATTATTGACTCACCCTTGTGTCGACAAGGGTAATAGTCATTTACTTTATGTGTATTTTTTTTTTTTTTTTTTAAATTGTTTAAGTATAATTACTTGTAAGATATTTGAAGTTAAGTGGTAAGTTGTAGTCACTTGTGAATATTTAGGGTAGCGTTGGATAAAAATAAATTTTCACGGGTCAAGATAAAATATATTTAGGTCATAAAAATTATAAAAATACATTTCTTGCAAAATTTGAGTGAAATAATAATAATCGTGTCGTATTTAAGAAAAACGTCGTAATTATATAAATACAACAATTTAGTTATAAAATAAATTTAAAACACTGTGTAAACTCATAATATTATTTTTATAAACTTAATATGAGTATAAAATATATTGGAATAATTTTTGGAAGTAATGGATCAATTGTTCAAAATAATTAGTTACGCGATAACGTTTATTTAATATGAAAATTATACGTTTAATGTAAAATGCAAAACCTTGCATGAACTAATATGATGACAATGATGTTAATCAAATGTAGACTAAACTTAGTCTATATGAAATGACCTCGATGATATGATCATGAATTCACAGCTAAACCATTACGGTTACGTGAATTTGATGCTCGTAAACCTAGTTCACGATAAATGATAAATAATGAAGCATGAGTAATGTTTTGAGAATGAACTGAAAATACGAATTGTCACATTCGCCCAACCAAAAAGGAATTCAGTCCCTGAATTCAGTCCATGTTAGGTTCTACGATGTTACTTGTGAAAAGATGAAGGTATTTGAGTCGCATTGGGTCGTCCAATGTTTTTTTTTCCAAATCGTACTACGCCCTTCCAAGACGGGACTTTGAATATAAATTTGTTGCCAATTTGAAATTCTAATAGTTTGCGACTTATGGAACATACTTCCAATATTTTGCGTCGTACATCGACGTAGCTTATCTAGTTATTTGTTGTTATTTGTAACTGATTTTTGATTTGTACGATTACTTTGTTGTTTCATGAATGAGTCATTGACTAGTGAGTTGGACTTCCTTATTTTGACCAGTGAATGAGTGATTGACACCTCAACCTTAGAGTGTCTCAATTGGTGTAGTCAATATGTTCATATATTGACTATTGTTGTAAAGCAAATTGGTTCGATGAAGAATGATTTACCTAATCATTTCTAGAATATCACACATGCCCGAGCATATCTTCTAATCTTAGAATTGTTCTCTCGCCTAACCATTGAGCTAAGGATAATAGGTGGTGCTCATGTCCTAATAGAGTTTCATGGAAAGATTGAAATGATTGTTAGAAGTCCAAGGAGAATCGCTACCTTATATTAGGTTCAACTCGAAATTGATACCACGTGTCTCGTGCCAAATTTCAAAATGTTAAGTCCGTCGAAAATGACCTTATTGAAAAGAATAGACTATGGGTAACAATTGTGATTTCTAGCGTTTCTCATTCTAGCGAATGTCTTGACTTGAATCTTACTTGCCTAAGGTGTTTAGTCTCCATGACTAAAATGTTTATGGTTTGATTATTGAAATGTTTCCATGCTATATGTTATCAAGTCACAAAACCTTAAATGTGTAAGTGATGTGGTGTGGTGATGGATTTTCAAATCGTCCGATATTGAGTGCTTCTAAAATTATTTCATCACTCGATTGTTATCATGCTAGCAAGAAATAGATATCATCTCATACTATGTCGAAGAATGTTTGTTCTAATTTCACTTGTAGATGGATAGTCCTTGATTGTTCAATATGTTCAAACTGTTACATCTCTTGATATGGAGGTGAGGTTATCGTAATTTCTAGAAAACACAAGGCCTTAGGGAAGTTTATATTGATAACCTTAATCTAACCAAATTTTCCTTTAAGGAAACTCATTGTAGGAAGTTCACATATTGTTGAAGCCATGTTTATTGGAATGTTCTCAGTCTCGGTTAGAAGACTTGGTTTATCCCTATAGTGTTGCTTAGTGTGTATTCGCTTCGTTCTAAACCTTGTAACTCGATCTAGCTAGTACTTTTGAAATGAAAGAATTTGGCTTCTAGTCCAAAAATAGTGGTTCGGAATGTCTCGTGATGTCTTAAGATTTATGTTGAGTTTTAAGACATCTTACTACATACTTCTAGTCCTTGTTAGTATTTCTGAAATCCTTATATTGTTTTCTCGTATCTAGGAATCCTCCTCGTAGATAGTATAGAAAGTCTTTCCTAAAAAGGTCACTGGTAAAGTTTCAACTTATTGGTTGAGTGAGTGATAAATGGCGTAGGTTTCTGTAGAGTGTTAACAAAAAGGAATGTTTATGCACAATTTATTTGCTTACAATGCTTTGCTTTTTAATGAAGATTGTTTTAAGAGATTTGAAATGATGCTTGTTACTTTCATGACATAATTCTTCCTAAATTATACATAGGTGATCAGGCCATGTATAATTGAGGACAAATGATGTGATGCTTCATTTTGTTGAAATGGTATTATGTTTCTCCGAAGTTTTAGATGGTATT
The DNA here is from genome assembly GCA_022545495.1 of Chrysanthemum lavandulifolium. Classification (NCBI taxonomy): domain Eukaryota; kingdom Viridiplantae; phylum Streptophyta; class Magnoliopsida; order Asterales; family Asteraceae; genus Chrysanthemum; species Chrysanthemum lavandulifolium. Next base: position 159,630,905 of record CM040246.1, read on the forward strand.
CAACGTTTTGTTTTGTAAGATAATGGCTCAATAATTTTTCAGAGTAACATAAAAATTGTTTCGCATGATGGTATTAAATAATTGATAAAATGACCGAAAGCCAATTGATAGGGTGGTAACGAGACAACTTTGTTTTAAAACTTTATGAAACAATGTTTCTAAGATGGTGTAGAATGGTTTGCAATATACTTAAGTGAAATAATGTTATGAAGTAGTAGCAAAGTAACTTGAAATAAAATTTGTTAAATGGTTTGTAGGATGCTGGGAAACCTCCTAGAATGGTAATAGTTTCCTAATTAGTCAAGAATAAAGTTGGCCTAACCCCTAGTAAGATAGTGAGGTATCATCGCGAAATGATTGAAAATTTAGCAATTGGAATAAGGAATGAAATAAACAAAGGTTGTGATTATCGTGGAGATAATAAATGATAAAGATTACATTAGCTAGAAAGGTACTTATTATCGGTTCGTCGGTGATCTAATCATGCCTCAAGTGTAGAAGTAGTAGGTCGTCTAGCAACAACAACTTTGAAACTCTCAGTCCTCAAATCTATAAGATAGTGTAGTTTTCGTAGTCTTAGTGGTAGATGGTAGTGGTGTGTCAAATTATGCACGCTTCCCAAGCGGCAAATCAAATGTATGACTAATAGGTCCACTAGGACTAAGCTTGTAAGTCCTACTAAATTGTATGATCCGTCTCAATGAATGATAAAAATTTTCCTGATCCTACAGTGAATCAATAGTGATCGTGATGGTGTAGGTTCAACTTCGTCCTCCTAAAAGGGTTTAGTCTCATCATCTGATGTTATCGGTGTTGAGTCAACTAATGTTAAAATTGTGATAGGGAATGACAGGGCATTCTCCATGTCAAAGTGATGTGAGTATAATGGGATGGGTATTTGAAGGCATCTATGTGACAATCGCTTTTGAAATGAAAGTAAATAACTCGCAAAATGTGCGTATGAAACCGCATGTATAGTGACTATGCACTTGTGATGAAATGATGAGATGCTATGATGATGTAGTTATAGTCTAGGGTCAATGATGCAACCTAGTTCTCTATAATCAAGCTCGATGCCAATCACACACCCCAAATTACTGTTTTGCAATGGAATGGAATTCACGGGATTGATGTCATAGCATCACAATCACGCTTATATTGAACGACCTAAAGTGTCGTTTGAAAAATACATCGCTTGATTTAATAAAAACATTCAGAGTTACAAAGATAGGTCCCAAATGAAAGTTACTATATGCGGAAAATAAGCTTGGTACAAGTCAAACGATGTTTTTAAAGAAAACCATAATATACATTGAGACAAGTCGACGCCGCGACTCTATGAGGTTCCTTAATCGTGCCATGATGCGAATGCCTTAATTACCTGAAAATACATTGCTAAAAGTGTCAACACAAAGGTTGAGTGAGTTCATAGAGTTGTTGAAAATGTTCAATACGACTACCACAAGTATAAATTATGTATGACAATGTCGTCACTAAATGATACAATTGCTATAAGTCCATGACACGAAGCTCGATCGATGTTCGCCCAACAGAGTGTTTGCCAAACAACTCAATAATGATAATGAAGTGAAATGCATCCGTCCGGTTGGAATCCGCCAACCCGGATGGAGGTGTCACCCTCTATAGATCTATCCACTCACCCTCGCTTCTATGAAATTAACGGTTCATGTTCATGAAATGGGGACATTTAACTGGCAATGAGGTAACTTAAGCAATGTAATGAATTTGATATACTTGGTATCGTAATAAAATGATGTACAATGTATTCTCCCCCGTAGGTTTGAAATAAGTAAAAACTTGAATAAATCGGGGCTATGAAAACTCACCTGTTGCAATGATTATGATGACAAAAGTGGATAAACTGAAATGTAGCGTGAATCTCGAAACTGACCTATTATGAATGATATGATATGTAATAAGTCATGATGTAATGTTATGCATGCAATTCGGATGATATTTATACCACTTATGTATTTTTGAAAACAATCCTTTTCGTCGAAAATATAATCTTTTAACGTCTTGACCATTTTTAAATTACTTCACATGTATTTACATTGAAATGATATCCGACGATAATCATTTAGTGATTTATTGTGAAATTATGACTTTTTGCCGTAAAATAATGTTATTGAAATATCCATGAAAATGACAAAAACGGCCTCTAAAAGCTAGTCGTAAAATGGTGCACGTCGATCGTTAGGAAACGAACTCAACGGTTTTGGGAAGCTTGTATGATAATCTCAAAGTTTTAGTACATGAGTTTTCATCCTAGAGGTCTCGAACATAAAGAAAAATAGTGGTTAAGTATGGTACTTTTAGTCCAAAATATAGTTTAAGGATGGTTTTTCAAGAAAGTTTGCTTAACGTAATTTATTCATTACAACTCCGCTAATCAAACGATAGGACATTTTGGAAAGTATACTTGGCTATTTCACTTTTACTAGAAGACATCATTTTATAAGAAAATGTACTCCATTTTAGTTCTCCAAATTTTGTTCTCCAAACTTTGTTCTCCAAAACTTTGTTCTCCAAAACTTGTTCTCCAAATGTTTGTTCTCCAAAACTTGTTCTCCAAATGTTTGTTCTCCAAGATTTTAGTTCTCCAATTGTTTGTTCTCCAACCTTTTTGTTTCAAAGTAACTTATATATTTTTGAGAAGTCGAAATAATTTATAACGCCTAAGCTTCATTTTTGACTCGTACAAATGTGACGCAACTTGCTGAAATTCCAGAAAATTTATATTTTTCGTCTCCAACTTGAAAAATTCATAACTTCTTCGTTATAACTCCGTTTAATCCGTTCAAGCGGCCACGGTTTCGTTTTAAAGTATATTTTCTAAATATCTAGGCCAAATATTTTACCCACCGTCGGATTTTCCGAATTTCAAAATAAGGATGCACCCTTTTCAAAACGTGTCGAAATGAGTTTTTCTCGCCAAACCTATTCTAACCCATTCAAAACAACTCGAAGCTATTCTAATCCTACCATACACCTTCTTAGGGTGTCATGGGTTCCTAGACATCACCAAAACAAATAAATAACAAGGAGTAATTATAGGATGGATTATTTATATTTAACACTTAAAACCTTAAAACCTTAAAATGGTATAAATATCACATAATTTGCATGTTTCTCAAATAAAATGATATGACCATAATAATGAATATGGAATAAAAATATGAATATGAATGCTTACTAGTGATATGATGAGGTTTAAGGATAAAAGGTTTTTCCTAATCACTTGAGGTTTGTATTGCAAAACCTATGCAACAAATGATACTAGAGTTTAATAAATATTGTCTTGAAAACTTGAGATAATCCTTCTTTTGGTCTCCTTGTGGCTGCCGAATTTTTGCAAGAGAGAAAGGACAAGAGTTGGTTTTTGATTTTGTAATTGTGAAATGGTATGAATGAAATGGTTTATTAGTATAATATATGAATACTAAAGATATTTGCAAAAATTTGAGTGAATCACCTCATTGACTCACCCCTTGTGTCGACAAGGGTGATAGTCATTACTTTATGTGTATTTTTTTTTTTTTTTTTAAATTGTTTAAGTATAATTACTTGTAAGATATTTGAAGTTAAGTGGTAAGTTGTAGTCACTTGTGAATATTTAGGGTAGCGTTGGATAAAAATAAATTTTCACGGGTCAAGATAAAATATATTTAGGTCATAAAAATTATAAAAATACATTTCTTGCAAAATTTGAGTGAAATAATAATAATCGTGTCGTATTTAAGAAAAACGTCGTAATTATATAAATACAACAATTTAGTTATAAAATAAATTTAAAACACTGTGTAAACTCATAATATTATTTTATAAACTTAATATGAGTATAAAATATATTGGAATAATTTTGGAAGTAATGGATCAATTGTTCAAAATAATTAGTTACGCGATAACGCTTATTTAATATGAAAATTATCGTTTAATGTAAAATGCAAAACCATGCATGAACTAATATGATGACAATGATGTTAATCAAATGTAGACTAAACTTAGTCTATATGAAATGACCTCGATGATATGATCATGAATTCACAGCTAAACCATTACGGTTACGTGAATTTGATGCTCGTAAACCTAGTTCACGATAAATGATAAATAATGAAGCATGAGTAATGTTTTGAGAATGACCTGAAAATACGAATTGTCACAGTTGCCCCGTCATCAATTGAAGCCGTGATAAATTGGCAAGTGCCGAAGAACGTGGGTGAAATTAGGAGTTTTCTTTGGCTCGTGGGGTACTACTGTAGGTTCATTCAAGATTTCTCCAAGGTCGCGCCTTCCTTAACCAACCTTACTAAAATAATACTCCCTTCGTATGGGGTAAAGAGTAAGATGAC
>CM040246.1:160235477-160271954 GCA_022545495.1 Chrysanthemum lavandulifolium
CGTACAAAATAAAAGTGAAACTTACAAAATATAAATCCTAAAAATATGAAAATACATTTTACAAACCTAATAATATAAGAAAATTTATAGAAAAGGAAAATTATTTTTACAACTATTTATGTAATTATTATTAATTAAAAACTATTTATTAAGTATTTAAAATGCACTAAAATAGAAGAAAATACAAAATTAACCTAGAAAATAAAATTATAACTTAGAAAATCTAAAATATGATAAAACTAATTTTAAAATAGAAAATATATTTTTAGACTTTTTATGTATTTATTATTAATTTAAAACTATTTAAAACTAATTTAAATTATTAAAAATACCAAATAAAAGGAGAAAAATAGGAAAAATACTTTTTAAGCTTTTTACATTTATCTAGACTTAAGAAAATGAAAAATTATTTTTTTGAGACTTTTCTTAATTTTTATATTAAAAGCTATTTAAAATGATTAAAACTAATTTAAATAAAGAAAAATAGCAAAACACCTTAGAAAAATCTGAAAATTTAAGGAAAACTCTAAAATAATATATAGAAGCTATGAAAATAGAAAAACAAGGGCTTGTGTACAAGAATAAGGAATCGATGAACAAAGTGCTTATAAATAAGCACTTTAATAAATAAATGGAGCACAATAAGCACCAAACTGATATGGAAGCTACTATAGGCTAAAATGACCAAAATGAAGTGAGAAACAACAAGCTAAACCACTGATTTGCAAGGTTGCTAAGATTTGATGTTATGAGATTTTGCTTAAAATCGGTAAATGGTACCTACTTTGGGCACAAAATTAAGCACCTAAATAATTTGAAAATTAAAAAGCAGAAGAAGGGACCTAGAGAGGACCTGGTTGAGAGCTTGTAAACCAAGTTTCAGGCCTAAGTGAGCTAAAATAAGCCATGCGGGCCTTACAAAACTGCTTGAGCACAATAGCAGAACAAAGGTTACCTGCAGGGAAATAGGGTCTAAAAGGAGCTTATGCAGGGCTTATACAGGGAGCTTATGGGAAAACCAACATTGCGGTCTTCAAGACCACCTATCGACTAACTCTAGACCAAAAATGAAACTTAAACTATTTGAAATGAACCTTGTGCATGATCGCACTTCTCGCAAAAACTAGCTAAATGGCTCACTTTGACTTTTAAGAACAAATTAGCATTTTGACTTTCTTGAGATTATATTGCAAATGGTGGACTGATTAGGATATAATTTGATGAAATAAAAGTTTATCAACCTTGTTTAACAAGTTCTAACCCTATGTGGATTGATTCTGTGGTGATTTCAAAGATAATGCTAACAAGATCGATGGACTTATTACTTTGACTTTAGTGAGAAACTAATGCAAGTTTGAGACGGTTTGAATGTAAATGACTATAGCAAACCTAAAACAACCTAACTACTCTTATATTTTTACCTCTAGCTTATTTTAAAGACTAATCCAAACACCTCTTAATAACTCTAACAAGCAGTTACACTATTACTCGATCCTACTTAGCAAACATTATAACAAGCGAAAAGCGAGATCGAGAGCATCAAACAACGATAAATCAAGCACCAATCATCAAGCCACATGATCATTCATAAAAGCAGTTTTGAGAAGAAGAAAATGACTACTCACTTGGTTATTCTAGCCAAATTTTGGGCGTAATGTGACACAAACCAATGTAAAACATCAATCAACAACCCAATACAAAACTATATCAACAATTCCAATTACGAACCAAAAGCATAACACGGTTGACTTTCGTTGGTGAGCTTTTGTGAATGCAAATGATTTAAATGGAACAAGTAACACAAATAAGCTCACAAAAGCTATAGGCGCTTATATGAGCTTATTTCAATCTTAAAAGCAGTTTATTTAGTTTTCAAATTATGAAATGCAAGATCAAAAAAAATGAGACTTGGAAACTTTTTATTAAAGTGAAAAGAGAGTACAAGAAATTGAGATTACAAAACTTTAATAAAACATTAAACTCACTGAAAGGCGTAAATACAATAAACATAAACTAAATTTTAAAGGAAATAATGCATTACTCTACACTACACTACTTGGCTCCTTTTTCTTCTCTTTTCTTTTCTTTTTATAGCTCCAGAGTCTTCTCTCACCTCTATAAATGAATCCCACCATATTCACGAGCCATTGGGTGACTTTTGAGAGCTTTGACAAATTTGTCAAATTTGGCGGAAAGTGGGATTTGAGCAGTTGAGGTTGAGTGGAAGGGTAGAGGATCATTTATTGTTTCTTGGAGTTGTGATGAGGTGGGGAACAATGAGAGTGATATGGGTGATTTGGGGGATGGTGGGAGCATAATTTCGGGGAAGCAGTTGAAGGTGGAGACTATTGGCGCCAAGTGGTGGTCAAACCAAGGGGTTTGGTGGTGGATTAAAGGGGGTTCAAATGGTATTGTGACGAAATCGAGGTGGGTAAGGGTCCAAAATGGTTTAAGGCTTTAATAATTAGAGGACCAATTGTGTAAATCGAAATTGCAAGGACCATTCATGCTAACTCATCAAAGATACTTCAAGGACCATTAATGACAAGTATCAAAAGTACAGGACCAAATCATCATTTCCAATTTTCCGGGGCCATTTACGCCAATTTTGAAATTTGAAGGACCATTTTGTAATTTTCTCAAAACTTTTATATTTTTCACCAAAGGACTAAATTTGACAACTTATGATTTTAAAAGGACCTTTGGTGACTTTACTTTGAAATTTTGTGCTCGAGGATTGTTTTGACAATTTTTGAAACTTGGGGACTAAAGCGCAATTTTGCAAATTTGATATGTTTTTCATCGATTTTGATATTTTTGCATTTAAAACACATAAAACAACGATTTGTGATATTTTGATCATTTTGATGTGTTTCGAGTGTTTTCGGATGATTTTGCGTTTATTTTGTACAAAATGATGAGTATTTACACACTCATCAATTGTCTTTAGCGGCCATGGTGAATGTGTTTCTATCTACAACATTAGAAAAATTTTCCAAAGGTAAAACACTAAGCGTGTTTGCAGCCTGAAAAATGAAATAGTGTTGAGATACGCAAACATGGCAATTTAGGAATGTTTATTTGATACATATGCAATACAACATTACACTTACTCTGGTATCCAGCATTTTCAAATTTGGAGATGCCCGAATCATTACAATGGTGAACGCTACCATAACACTATTCCCAAAATCGACATCGAACAGCTTAAGGTTAATCAGGGATAGAAAAGGCACATTCATCCTAGAATTAGCTTCATGTATCAACTATAACAAGTTTTAAAAATTAAATTTCATTAGTGTTACACATTTCTTTAACATTGTAAAATTATAAGTTGTAAAACTCAGATTATTCTTACCGTGCAATCACCAAAATCCAAAGTAAGGGTCACAAGATTTTGAAGTCTTGTCAGTTGAAAGATATCGGATGTTGTGATTGTCGTCACAACATTATAAAGACTGATACTCAAATCCAACTTCTTCAAATTCCTAAGTTTTGCAATATTCCATAGTCTCATCTCGTTTGTACTAGGACGATTTATTTTAAGAGACTCAAGTGAGGGACAACCAGCAATAAAGTCCCAAACTGTACCGCTTAGAAAATTGACATGAATTAATTCTAAGCTCAGTAGATTTAGGAAGCCATGGAAATATTCCAAAGTAGCCATAGCACAAAGATGAAGTACCATATGTTTCAATTCGATACGAGAGTAAAGTTGGGTTGGGAACGTAACTGGGTCACCATACCAATTTGTAATAATCAACTCTTCAGTTCCATGCTCAGCCAAAAACAAGAGCCACTCACGAATCTCTTCATAATGAAAGTTGTCTCTTCCAAGCATTGATCTTGGCTCTACAGAGAAGACAAACTTTCTTATTGGACATATAAGCCATTTTAAGAGTCTAGTAACAAGCCTCCCATCAAACTCATATGTTAAATAATAAAAGAAATCTTCATCAATTATGACATCGGTGAGCAATGTTCACTTAGATCTCCAGTTTCGTGCTAAACTAGAGGTTCTCACCGCTTCTAACAAAGGCAATCGATTCAAAATGTTAGTGATCACTATATCTGGCATGTTGCTAATATGATTGATCAACATGGTATTGTTGGAAGTTGGATTTGTCTTTTTGATATGGAAATGAGGATTTACGTTAGGTTTTTGATATTCAGTAGATTGTTTCTGGATAAGGGTATCATTAAGAATTTGAAACACTATATAAACAAAGTGTTGATGTACTGTGATATTAAACTGTCTTAAATATTTGAATTTCACAGATTATTCTTACCAAACAATAATATCATATCAAAAAAACATATAAAAACTTGAATAAGCACTAGTAAATAACACTTAGAAAATTTCACATTTTTTTTTGAATTTCACATTTTTTAATATTAATCTTCACATCCTATTTAAAAACAAAATCAAAGAAAATTTAATATCACATTTTTTATTTAATATCACAATGTGTTTGAAGACAAACTATCAGAATAATTACCATTGAAATTTTTATTTAAATTTCATATTTTTTAATATATGATATTTGTCTTAATATCAAAGTTAGTTGTCTTAATAGTTTATTTAATATCACACTGACATACTTGTATTTTTATTTAGTATTGTCTTAATATCACGATTAATTAAAATATTCAATAAAAGCTAAAATAAAATTAAATTCGATGTCGACATACATATTTGATTTTCTGTTGAAAGGATAGATGTATAAGACTCTGACATACATGTTAGATATTAATTATAGTGATGAAAAAGTACCTCCTCGAGACTCAAAATATCACTTTATGTCAAAGTTTTACATTTAATTTTAATATAGTTTTTCATTGTTATAGTTTATTTAGTCAAACAGATACTCAAATATCAGAGTTACTTGTTCTATTTTTATTTAATATCACAGTGTGTTTAAATTACATAATTTTTAATATATCATATTTGTCTTAATATCAAAGTTAGTTGTATTTAATATATGATATTGTCTTAATATCAGAGTCTTTGAAACTAAATATTAAAAATAAAAATATCAGAGAAAATTTTATAATTGTCTTCTATGATGTATACATATTAAAATTGTCTTAATATCATAGTTTGTTTGACTATGCGTATATATTTTAGTATCTGTATACATTTATTAAGTAATTTCCAACTGACATATATGTCGGATGCTATTTTTATAGTGGTTAAAGATATATCCTAGAGACACAAAATATCACTCTATCTGTTTTAATCTTTAAAGTTGATTTTGACAATACACACGACATTAATGATTTTGACAATACACAAGACACAAAATGTCACTTTATATTTATTAGTTTTGAAATAAATTTCAACAACAACCTTATCCTTATTTTTGACATAAATTTGATCATTCCCACTTCAATAATGTAATAAAAAAAAGTGTTTAAAAAAAAGGAATATTGCATCTCTTTTTTAAGAAAAGTTTTTTTTCTTTGAAGTCTTTATCTAAGGAAGCTCTTTTTTACAAAAAGGTTAGTGTTTTCCTTTTAATAACTTTTAACTTATGTTTATTAATTCTTTAGACTGATTATATCTTCTTCTTTTTTCCCGAATGCTTGTTTTAATGACATTTTATTTTGATTATGGAGGAATTATTATTTGTTTATATTTTCAATGAAACCTAAATATTTTACGAATTTTATCAAATCTAAGCATTGGAATGTCAATAGATAAATATGACAATCTCTCGGAAGATTTGATAATAATACAATGGCGCATTCTTGGCTCATCTACGATTGCCATTGAAAGGAGCATCGATCTCTCAATTCTCGAATATGCTTGGTTCTTTGGGAAAAAATGAACAAGCATCTCGAGACAGCGTAACGTAGTCAAGATAGGTTATGAAGAATATATGTTTTGGTTTGTTGGTGTTTTTTAGTTTGGTTTCAAATTTTGAAATGTTTTTTGATAACCGTTGCTGCTCACGCTTTTTGTGATAGAAATGAATGAGCGTCTGAGACGAGTGTGTAATGTACTCAAGATAATTCTTAAATGAAGAATATTATACCTGATTCTCGAATATAATTCTTAGTATATTAGTTTTATTATTTTATAAAATATTAATTTTTTTTATTTAATGATTTATTTCAATATACAAATAAAACAATTAGGTATTCAATCATTACTCTATATAGAACAAATAAAATTTATTATTTTTTGATCTATAAATATGACATTTCTGATTTCATAAAAAAACAGACGAAGCAATCAACTCACAAAAAATTTAACTCTATATTCAAAAAGATTGATGATCATTTTGCTCTATGATTTTACTATTTTTTTGCTTCGTTTATATATGAAATCTCGATATTCTACCGAATGTTGAAAGTGAAACAGCTTACAAGTAAACAATTTTTTTTACAAATCACCAAGTTGTCTCACTAAGTGTTCCTCTAAACCCTTAAGTATTTCATTTTCAAGAATAATCAATGGTGTATGATATTCTGTATAAAGCTGCAAACAGTTTTTTGTTGCTTTTTAAAACCTTATTCTATTAAAATCATATGCCATTGAACATTTTGTTTTTCCAGTTTCATCAACAAAACTTAGAAATGATGGTATATGATGATGCTTTGCAGTAGTCACAGTTGATGAAGTTAGATTGTATTAATTTTATAATCCTATTATTTTTGAAATAAGCTAAACAATTACAATAACAAAAGCTAGTTAAAACTAGTGTAAAATAATTGTCATAGTGCTACTGTTGTTCAATCTAATTCTGTACAAGGTACACCTGGAAAGAGGATTCAAGTTTTAGGGCTTGCAAATATGTTGAGTTGGGAATTAATCAAGCAGAAAAGGTTTGGGGTGAAGGAAGTGGGATCAAGGAATGAGTTTAAAATTACGGTGAAGATGACAATCAAGCAGTTGCTAATGTTTTTTATTTTTTGATGTCTTTTATGTATGACTTTCCAATATGAAACAACTGCTATGTAATGTAAGATGCAATTATGCATATATCTATTTCAACAAGTCATAGTAATTCTGATATTAATATCTTTTTTTACATTTTATGCTATGAAAATCAATGATAACTTAAATTTATAAAAGACGTATTAATATTTTAATATGATTGTCACATTAATATTTAGTTACACTAAAACTTATTCTCTGAAGCAGTAGAACAATTTGTTGCTGCAACTGTAATATTTAGTTACACTAAAACTTATTCTGATATTAAAACTAGGAGTACCATACAATTTTTATTAGCAGTAGAAAAATTTGTTGCAATGACGAGAAAAATTTGTTACCTTGAAGATAATATTTAGTTACACCAAACTTATTCTGATATTAAAACTGGGAGTACCATATAGTTTACTATCATCAGACAGTCTTCCTTTCTGAATAATAAAATCCATATTATAAAAATAAGAAATTTCTTAATATCTTTCTAAATCATCAAAAATAATATTTAATATCACAAAACAGTACCTTTTCTCTCAAAACATCATTGACCATTTTTTTTTTCTGTTGCCTCTTCTGCATACTTATCAAATATTTCTAAATCTTCAAATGTAAAAAAATTTGGATCTCTAATATCTTTAATTTCGTTGCTTATCTTGCATAGAGCTTCCCATTAACTGGATGTATTTCATCTTTCAAAGGTGGCAAACCAAATTCTTTAACAACATTTACAATCATCAAAGCAGCATATCATCAACTATCGCTTTTACTTTGTCAAGACAAATACAATTACCAATAAAAATATTATCTGCAGCAGTTGAATAATTTGTTGCAGCAACAGTAGTATTTAGTTACACTAAAACTTATTCTGATATTAAAACTGGGAGTACCATACAACTTTTATTAGCAGTAGAAAAATTTGTTGCAGCAGCAGAAAAATTTAGTTACAGCAGCAGTAATATTTAGTTACACCAAACTTATTCTGATATTAAAACTGGGAGTACCATATAGTTTACTATCATTAGACAGTATTCCTTTCTAAATAATAAAATCTATATTATAAAAATCAGAAATTTCTTAATATCTTTCTAAATCATCAGAAATAATATTTAATATCACAAAACAGTACCTTTTCTCTTAAAACATCATTGACCATATTTTTTTCTATTGCCTCTTCTGCATACTTATCAAATATTTCTAACTATTCAAACGTAAAAAAAATTGGATCTCTAATATCTTTAATTTCGTTGCTTATCTTGCAAAGAGCTTCCCATATAACTGGATGTATTTCATCTTTCAAAGGTGGAAAATCAAATTCTTTAACAACACTTACAATCATCAAAGCAGCATATCATCAACTATCGCTTTTACTTTGTCAAGACAAATACAATTAGCAATAAAAATATTCTCTGCAGCAGTTGAACAATTTGTTGCGGCAACAGTAATATTTAGTTATACTAAAACTTATTCTGATATTAAAACTGGGAGTACCATACAACTTTTATTAGCAGTAGAAAATTTTGTTGCGATGATGAAGAAAATTTTATTCTGACGGTGATAATATTTAGTTACACCAAACTTATTACGATATTAAAGCGGGAGTACCATATAGTTTACTATCATCGGACAATCTTCCTTCGAATAATAAAATCTATATTACAAAATCGAAATTTCTTAATATCTTTCTAAATCATCGAAATAATATCAAAATTTCTTAATATCACATAAGAATAAGGACAATTAAATCGACTAACAACAATATTTAATATCATAAACAAGACATTTTCTCTCAAAACATCATTGACCATTTTTTTTCATTGCCTCTACGCATACTTATCAAATATTTCTAAATCTTCAAATGTAAAAAAATTTGGATCTCTAATATCTTTAATTTCATTGCTTATCTTGTAAAGAGCTTCCCATATAACTGGATGTATTTCATCTTTCAAAGGTGGCAAACCAAATTCTTTAACAACATTTACAATCATCAAAGCAGCATATCATCAACTATCGCTTTTACTTTGTCAAGACAAATACAATTACCAATAAAAATATTATCTGCAGCAGTTGAACAATTTGTTGCAGCAACAGTAATATTTAGTTACACTAAAACTTATTATGATATTAAAACTGGGAGTACCATACAACTTTTATTTGCAGTAGAAAAATTTATTGCAGCAGCAGTAATATTTAGTTACACCAAACTTATTCTGATATTAAAACTGGGAGTACCATATAGTTTACTATCATCAAACAGTCTTCCTTTCTGAATAATAAAATCTATATTACAAAAATCAGAAATTTCTTAATATCTTTCTAAATCATCAGAAATAATATCAAAATTTCTTAATATCACATAAGAATAAGGACAATTAAAATCTGACTAACAACAATATTTAATATAAAAAAAAAACAGTACCTTTTCTCTCAAAACATCATTGACCATTTTTTTTTCTGTTGCCTCTTCTGCATACTTATCAAATATTTCTAAATCTTCAAATGTAAAAAAATTTGGATCTCAAATATCTTTAATTTCGTTGCTTATCTTGCAAAGAGTGTTGGGAATAATCCGTTACCACGGATAGTTGTGGTTTACACTGCTCGGATTAACACTAGCAGTGGAAATGTATTACCACTGCTGGTACATTATTACCACTGCTATAGGAAAACGTGTTTAGATAAGTATAGAATAGATCTTGTGTATATTCTATAATGTTAGCTTTATACTTATCTTGTAAAGGACTCCTTATTGTATAAAAGGAGGTCCTAGGTCATTGTCTTAGGTACTTGTCTATTTACCTACGTATTACTCAAAAAGGCTTCAAGGTGTAACCCTAGTGATAATCAAGATCACTCGTATTATTTATCAATAATATTGGAGCTTAAGTTTTGTGTTTAATTTGTGTTTACATACAATACATCATACAATCCATCTTCTAAGTATTACTAAGTAAATTCCGCGTGCTTAATAATATCATACAAAATATCATTGACACAAGGTGTGTGTCTAGATCCATCAAGTGGTATCAGAGCGAAGGTTACGATATTTTGTTTTAGAAGATCCAAGGAATAAGCAACCTACTCACTCAATTCAATGGAGATGGAAAACAACCAGTCCAACTCCTCTACACCAAGGCTACCTAAGCTCAAACTTAATGAGTTTGAGATGTGGAGATCTTGATTGAGCAATACTTTCTCATTCGGGACTATGCTCTTTGGAGATCATTCAAGCGGTGATTCTTTCAAGCCCGTGACTAGTCTTGTGAAGGTTGGTGACACGGATGTTGTGAAAGTTTCGTACTGAATCTAGTATTGAAAAAACTTGCGGGAAGAATGATCTTAAAGCTAGAAGTTTTTCTTGATGACTCTTCCTAGAGATCGGATCATTGCATTCGACAAGTACATGACCGCTAAAGAAGCTGTTTGAAGAGATTTGCTTTGTGTTTGGTGGTAATGATGCTACAAAGAAGACACAAAAGACATTGTTGAAGCAAAGTTATGAAAACTTCTACGCTTCAAGCAATGACTCACTTGATAGCATCTTCACCAAACTCCGGAAGATTGTTACACAACTCATCGTGTTTGGCATTGAGGTAGAAAAGGAAGACCTCAATTTGAAGTTTCTAAGAAGTTTGCCTTCAGAGTTTCAAACTAATGTTACTGTCTGGGAAAACAAATCAGACATAGAAACAATGAAACTCAATGACCTTTACAACAACTTCAAACTTATTGAGAAAAGGTTGAAGAAGGCATGGAAACTTGCTACAAAATCCAGTAGCTTGGCATTATTGTCAACCTCTGTTGACAGTGATGATTCTGATGATGACAGTGATGATGATGTTGCCATTGCTGGTTCTAAAGTTTCCACTGGTACTGTTAATGTTACCACTGCAGGTTGATGGCTCTGTCTTAACTCATGAAGACATAGAGCAAATTGATGAAGATGACTTGGAGGAGATGGACATAAAATGGCAGATAACTCTTCTTTGCATGAGGGCTAGGAAATTCTACAAGAAGACTGGCAAGCCTATTCACATCAATGGTAGTGAAGCTGCAGGCTTTGATAAGAAGAAAGTGGAGTGCTTTAAGCGCCACAAGTTTGGACATTTGCTAGAGAATGTAGAAGACCAAAGACCAAGGACAACAGGTCTACTTGGTACAAGCAAAAGAAGGAACCAAGCGTGGAAGAAACAAAGGCAATGTTGGCTATTGATGGTGTGAGCTATGATTGAAGTTTCATGGTCGATGATCAAGAAGAAGAACATTGAGATCTTGCTCTTGTTGCTCTTGAATTTGCTCTCATGGCTTTCTCGATTACGATGTACAAAACTTTGAAAGTTGTTCTAAAACATGTAGGCGACTAAAGATGTTGAAAGGCTTAATGATTTATATTCTAATGAAAGACAAGAGTTATATACTACTAATTATCTGTGTCTAACCTTAGGAGAGCTATAGCGAGTATTAGAGAAACAAATAGATCACTATAGAAAATGAGACAAAATATAATGATGATATGATTCTACTTAGAAGAGGTAGAACATACAACGGTATGTGAATGATGCATACCAAAAGGAGTTGGAAAAACTTGGAAGAAAATGAAAATGTCAATTTAACATTAGACACATGTTACCATCGGTCTAAGTCAATTGATAAAATTTGGAATGCTCAAGTACATAGTAAAGTTAAGTCGGTATGGGTTATAATATTGTGCCTCCTCCTCTAAGGGGTGTTCATTCACCTCGGTATAGATTTAGCTCATACTGGGCTTAGAAGAGTTTCGGGACCTTGAGCGTGAATATGGTCCTTTAAAGGACACAATGGTGAAAAGTGAGGAAGAGATTAAGCGGGATAATGATGTTTTTGAGAGTGCTAGTGACTCATCCGGTCTTGATGAGAATGTTAAAAGAATGTAGAGACTTCTATCCCAAAAGTTGTTAATCTTGTTATAGAAGAACCTAGGAAACCAGTTAATAAACCTAGATCAAGCTGTAAGGTATGTTGAGATGTATAGGAACAAGCCTACGACTCCTAGGGGTAACCAGAGGAGTTGGAATCATGTTAAATCTCAACAACTAGGTAGTGAATTTGTGATGTACAATAAGGCATGCTATATCTGTGGTAGTTTTGATCAATTACATGCTTATTTTGACTATCATAATGGGAGAAGGGAAATCCATGGGAATAAAAGGGTGAATTCTAACATGTTTCAAAATAATGTACACCTTAATTCACATTGCAAAATGGTCCCAAGAGCAGTTCAACTAAGAAGTGGCCTCAAAACTTTTGCCGCTGCAAAAATTGTTAACACTGCTCACCCTATGTCACTTGTTAAAAGTGCAAAGTCCAAAACAACTTTTGCAAAATCTGCACAAACAGGGAAAGGAACTTTTCAGAATAATAAAGTTCATTATAACCAACAGTGGGTATCTAAAACAAACCGGTGATTACCATTGCTCATTTAAAAGTTACCACCGCAAGGGTTGTAAACAAAAAGGGGACATGGGCAATCTTTGTGAAGGCCTCAAGACGTTTGGAATGGAAACCTAAAGGAAATACCTCTACAACCAATCCCAATGGTGTATCAATGACCTTTGATAGATTTAACTATATTGATACACGAGGCGGATCCAAGTCAATCATGGCACGGGTCCCCAAAGAAACTAACTCTTTACTCTTATGTGCGGGAAAATCCAAGGACAAAAGATCGGATCAAGGATATCTGAGATAGTGGGTGTTCAAGGCACATGGTGGCAACAAGTCCAATCTTTCTGATTTTGAGCATTATGATGGACAGTATGTCAGTTTTGGAGGTGGAGTAAATTGTAATGCAAAATGATAACAACACAGATGATGCAAGAAAGTCAAAGAAAAACATGGATCCTTATTATTATTTCACAAAACTGCACACTGAGTGCAGTAGATACATCCATGGAATACAGACTACAAGCATCATCACATGCAACTGAAAACAACTAACAACATCCTACTTCAACAAAAGCTTCACAACCTACCATAACCTTACTACATCAGACAACCATACACCACCTATGGCTTCTTTGGTAAGGCCCAAGTTGGCATCACTTTAGGAGCCCTCGCATATCAATCCATGAATACACCTTAGGGCTTGCTAATCCCATCACCACTATTCCGGTGGGTGGTGATGATGATGAAGGACCTCTGATGGTGGTCTTGATAACAATGGTAGAGAAGGTGATGGTTGGAGCTCTTGAGAGGAGCTATTCTTTGCAAGAAGGGGAACACTCGGGACTCTTCTAGAGGTCTCATCATCCGTATCTTCATATGGCGATACATAGGGCCGATCTCTAAGCTATCTTCCTTGATTAATGCATCCCGAGGCACCGGGCGTAGTGATGAAGGACCGGCAGAAAAGGATTTGAGAGAACAATTGAATGCTTTCTCTTCGGAAACAACCTCCTCATACTCTTCTTTCTCAACTCTTCCGGGGTTCTTCAAAACAAAGTCATCCCAAGAACTATCGGATGAGCGCTAGAAGAAAGATTGATTGGACTAGAATGACTCATGGTGTTGTTGGAGAAATGTTAATCTTTGAGAGTGAAATTTTTGGAGTATGTGATTTGGGTGGTACGTGTGTTAAAGGTTTGTTTAATATATGTTAAGTTGGATTCGATAAGTTAATGAGGGAAGGTGTAAGTGGTTGAGAAGTAAATGAAGTCTCTTGACCTTGGTAAGCGAATCGGTGACTAGGAGTTGACTTAATTAAGCGAGAGGTTTGCCTTTGCTAAGCATGGAATCACTCCTTGCTATTCTCTAACCACCGATACCTCACAAATTCTTTCGATGTATGATTTATGTTTGTGACAAGCATATTTGAAGGATTCTTTGTTTAAATTGAAGATTGTTCTTTGTTGTGTGCTAGTATCTTTTGTTGTCTCGCATCTAATGATGAAATTATGCCTAACAGTGGTAACTACAATGAAATCAGTGGCAACATGTACTCTTACAAAGAAATCAGTAAAACAAAGGAATTTTATTCATGTCATCATGATGATTCATTACAACCAAAGAGAAAGTGCTTCTAAACACAAACAAAACATAAAATCCTCACCCTACAATAGCTACTCCATTGGTTTCTTGCCCTTGCCCACATAGTCATGCCTGTTCTTCCGGGATCTCTTCCTTTTGTTCTCAAAGGTTGACTGCATCCTTGGACAAGGAAGTCCAAGCACTTGTGGAGGAGGCCTTGGGAGTCTTGCAGGCTTCTCTGGTATAGCTATCTGCTTCATGTTTGAGATAGCTGTCTTCAATGCTGTTGTGAGAGCCTTTGGTAAATATTTGGCCAAAGAATAGGTCTCATCCTCATTCTCATCATCATCTGATGAGCTGGAGTAGAACTCAAGAGATTTTGCAGGTTTAGCTGCAGGCACACGCTTAGCAGTTTTTTTGGTATACTTTTTGGAAGAAGTGCCAGCCCCTGGTGGAAAGTATCTAAACCATCCTGATGCCTCTGAGGAAGTCTCTGACTCGATTACATATTCTTCTTCTGAATCAGAGGAGATGTCGATGGTGTTGGAAGGATTGCTCATGATTATTTTTAGGGATACTGTATTTGATTGTGCTTTGATGAAGATTACAAAAAGGCCAAGCCTCCTTATATAGACAAAGTCGGTTGAAAGGGTTAATTAATGAGTATATTTACTTTTTCCTATTTTGGTAGGTTAAGGAGTAAATATAGATATTCTCGAGTTGACTTTGGAAGATATTTTTCTTGGGTAATGGGTTGGTTGAAAGTAATTTTGGTTCATAACAAGTTGGTTATTCCTATCTCATACAGATACATAACCAAGCTTTGATGGGAGTTGATCTTAAAAGGTGTATATCTGAGATACACAACAAATGGTTATTGATTCACCATGTCTTATCCACATAAGAATCAACTAATCCGAGCGACGGCTCTTGGTAAAGACTTGTCAAATCCGTTTATGGTTGATAGTTTACCAAAACTATATGGTTATCAACTCACCATATTCTTTATGATTAAGAGTTGGCTAGTCCATAGCAAAGCGGCTCATGGTAAAGACATATCAAATCCGTTGATAGTCGGTAGTTTGCTAAAACTATGATAAAGCGATCTAGTTTTCAAATGATTTTATTTACCTTGCTCTTTGAAATTTTTGTGAAAAATTACCTTCGCTAGTTCACGGTTTCCAGCAGCGGTGTTATTTTACCCTTTGTTGTTCTAGCCGTTACAACTGATTGTGTCAGTAACTTTTTTTTACTAGACGTTGAAAGTAACCACTGATTTATGTATATATAGGATTAAAATTTTAAGGAAATTATCTTCTTTCCATATTGTGATAAATACTTTCTAAAGATAATTTTTCTTGCGTAATAATTCTAAACCTTAACCCTATATATCTTTCTCTCCCAATTGGCTAGTTATTCTTTCAATTCTTACTGACATAATATCGATTTTCATCAAAAGTTTCTATGGCACCTTTGAAATTTGCAGATGAGCACAACCTAGTGACCTACCTACAAAAGTCTAACGAGAAGAGTGGCCCTGTTTTTCATCAGATTGTGGACTTTCTCCATACCACACATATAAGGTATGCTTTGCTTTTAAATCCCACAATCTATATCTCTCAAATCAAACAGTTTTGGACTTCTGCTAAGTCCATAACACTTGAGAATAGAGATACACATGAAACAGTGGATGCTCTACGAGCCATTGTGGATGGGGTAACTATTGATGTTCTTGAGGCATCCTTGAGGAGGGTACTCCAATTGGGTGATCTCAATGGTCTCATCACATTACCTATGCACGAAATTCATGATACTTTATCATCCATGGGGTATGATACCACCGACAAAAGGCTACTTTCAAAAGAGTGGTTTTGTCCCCAATGGAGATTTTTGATTCATACTACTGTTACATTGTCTCGGTCAAAGAAAACATCTTATGAGCAATTTAGTTCAACCATGGCTTATCCTTTGGTTTGTCTAGTCACCGATAAAATTTTAAGCGGTCAAATTATATTTTACAAGTATGAAAGGCAGCGTCTGAGTAAAACAAAATTTTAATGTATCCAAGGTTTGTGCAAGCGGTGCTAAATGAGTTTCAACTGCAACCCCATACTAATGTTTTTAAAATCGGTTGCCTAAAGCCTAAAGTTTTCAAAATTTAAACAAAGATGGCAATATGATTTTTACACCTCTCCTTCCTCAAATGCTTGCTAAGATTACAACTGAACAAAACACACCCATAATTAATGTTCCTAACATTGATTATACTCCACCAGTTTCCAACACCTATGAGAGAAGGTCTAAACAGCCAACTCCTCTCATGACAACACAACAAGTTTCTGAACCTTTTGGTCTAGCAACAAGCAGTGGTGGTTCTAGACTTCAACCTAGTCCAACTAGGGAGGAATCTAAGCCTTTGCCCCATGATTCACCTCTCCCAACAGGTAACACAGCTGGAAGTGATGAGGACAATGGGCAACAATTGGAATTGATGGTTTTGTGTACAAAGTTAGCCAAACAGGTTGAATCTCTACAGAAGGACTTGGCACATGTCAAACAACAACATGCCATGGATGTTAAACACTTACAAGAAGAGATTCAGACCTTGAAGAAAGAGTTGCAGGGATTGAAAAAGCACAAGAAAACTGCAAAGTTGGTGATTTCATCTTCATCCTCACCTAATGATGGTGATTCAGCTGGTTTTGATCAAGATTTGGGTCATTCTCCTAAACAGGGGAGGAAAACAAGTGCTGAAACTCAGGGGAGGAAAATTGATTTTGAAGATGAAGGAGATACTAGTAAAGGAGCAATGGAAGCTAATACTCAAGAAGAGCAACTTGATGATCAAGACATTTTACATCTGCAACCGATTTTACCATGATTCTATTTCTCTGCAGAGCCAAGTATTGCCTTTGCAAGTGAAGAATTTGATAAAGCGAAGAAAGACAAAGGTAAAGCGGTTATGGAAAGTGTAGAGCAAGCGGAAGAAAGATTTCAAAGAAGAGACAAGCACAAATTGCTCTTGATAGTGAAATTGCTAATATGATTCTTGAAGAACAAGTTCTTTGAAAAGAAAAAGCTTGAAGAAATGGAAGTTGCAAGCTTTTGGAGACTAAAAGATTGAGCAGAATGGAAGATTTTATTGAAGATTCACTTTCCACTATTCAACCTACAATTTTTAGAGAAAACTCGAGTTTAGTTATGTTCCTCTTGAAGAAGATATTGAATTCTTGATTGCTAATAATCAAATAATCAAGAAAAAGGCAATTGACCTTGTAGGTGATGCATCCTTAAGCGAAGAACAAAGAAGCTGCTCAGTTGAAGGATTTCATTCAAATGAAGAACAATCAAGCACTTGAAGATGTGATTAGTACAGTCAAAAAGGGCCAAAAGAAATCAAGACAACTTACCAAGGCACAAATTCTTTCATATATGAAGACTTATTGTTGTCATGTTGGTGGTTGGAAGAAGCATCAATTCAAAGGAATGTCTGATGATCAAGTTGAAAGAACTTACTACAGAGTTCAAAAACATGATAAAGATTTTATTGCAATGGGCTCTGAAGAAGAAGCAAGAAGATTTCCTAGATTGAAGAGAAAGGCCAAAGAAAGTGATTCTCAAACTGTTAAGAAGACTAAGGTTCTTTGAAGAACAAGAAATTCCTAGTGAGAAATTCATGAAGAACAATGGATGGAATGATTGTGGTTGTAGAAGAAGATTTTATCCGAACCACTGCAAGTAAGACATCCTATCATTGATTGGGAAGTTTACACTGCTAGCAATTTTGCTCCAACATGGAAGATCACAAGGCTAGGTGGTGAAACTTCATCATTCATTCAATTTGAAGATCTTATAAAAGCTTTTGAGATATGACCTTGATACACTATGGAGGTTAGTTCAAGAAAGGTTTAATGCTCAAGATCTCAAAGACATGAAGAAGATGCGATTATGGGTTAATCTTGGAAGGCTCTATGAACCAAATGTTAATGATGATTTAAAATTCTCATGCACATGTCACGGTACTAAATGGTTTTACTATGATTCATGTGAAGTTCATCATGTCTCTGCAGCAAATGGAGAAGATGCATTCATGCTTGCTGAGAAAGAATATCCACTCAGAGCTAGAACTCTCATTGTGATGTTATGTACAACAATAAGAGTTCATGAAGACAATGAGAAGGTCAGAGCATTGTTACATAGGCTTCAAGATCAATGTTCCAGAGCCATACAAAAGTTTAGGAAGAAGTGAAGTGTTTGGTTGAATTCCCCAAATCCTTGAAGATAATGCATATTGAAGAAACTTATTGATTTGTAGAGAAATCATAAGTTTAGGGGAGGATTGTTGGGAATAATCCGTTACCACGGATAGTTGTGGTTTACACTGCTCGGATTAACACTAGCAGTGGAAATGTATTACCACTTCTTGGTACATTATTATCACTTTGCTATAGGAAGCGTGTTTAGATAAGTATAGAATAGATCTTGTGTATATTCTATAATGTTAGCTTTATACTTATCTTGTAAAGGACTCCTTATTGTATAAAAGGAGGTCCTAGGTCATTGTCTTAGGTACTTGTCTATTTACCTCGTATTACTCAAAAAGGCTTCAAGGTGTAACCTAGTGATAATCAAGATCACCGTATTATTTATCAATAATATTGGAGTTTTGTGTTTAATCTGTGTTTACATACAATAAATCATACAATCCATCTTCTAAGTATTACTAAGTAAATTCCGCGTGCTTAATAATATCATACAAAATATCATTGACACAAGGTGTGTGTCTAGATCCATCAAAGAGCTTCCCATATAACTGGATGTATTTCATCTTTCAAAGGTGGCAAACCAAATTCTTTAACAACATTTACAATCGTCAAAGCAGCATCATCAACTATCGCTCTTACTTTGTCTAGACAAGTTTCATGAATCTATACAAGAAATATATAATATATCAAATTTTTTATAAACTGTAATATCATATGCAAAACTTTATTATGATTATATAAAACAATAATACCTGATCCTTATTGTACTCTAGCAAATCGAAGTAAATGTGACTGTCACAAATAGAAAAATATTCAACTACATCCATTCTTTTTTCCAACTTTTTGAGATGGTAGCGTAGCACACATATATTTGTTGTGTCATAAGGATAATTGCCGCATGTCAAATACTTTAATGTTTCAGTAAATAAAGAATTTGCAGCCTTAATATCTTGTTTTACTTGACTCAAGCATTTTCGCATTTGTTGCTTATAATCGACGGAAAATCATCCTTCTTGAACTTTCTTCTTCATCAACTAATCTTTCTTCTCCTTCTGTTGAATATAACAAGCCGATAGTTAATAATTTTTAATATCAGATTAACTATCAGTACTAGTACTAAGTTACTATTTGCTACTAGTACTAATTTGAATTAATTATCTGTAATAATAGCAATCATCTGAATTAACTACTTGATATTTAAGAAAAATTCTTGATATCAGATTAACTATCATAATAATTTTCAGATACAATTTATAAACATGAAAGAAATTTCTTAATAAGAGATTAACTACAATTATTAACAGAATAACAATGATAAGAAAATTGAAAGTTCGTTAATATCAGAATAGGTATCATCACACACCATTAATATCAGAATAAAAATTATAACGAAAAAAATTAAAGATCTTAATATTATAACCAATCTTCAGTTTACAATGAATATCAGAATAACTACATTAAGAAAAAAACAATTTTCTTATAGTTATTATCAGAATGACCATGTTAAGAAAAAGGGAATTCGTTAATATCAGATTAGCTCTCATCAGACACCTTTAATATCAAAATAAAAATGATAACGCAACGTAAATTTATTAATATCATATAAGCAATCTTGGTTTACAATTAATATCGAATAAAAATGTTAAGAATTTTTTATCGAATACTTATACGAACCTTATTAACCGAGTTTGAGACACCGTTAATATCGAATAAAAATGAAAGCAGCGAAAATATCTTAATATCATATTGACAATCTTAGGTTACAATTAATATCGAATAAAATTTTAATAATTTTTGTTGTGTTAATGTTACATTAGCTATATTCATATTAGAAAGCTTGATTACAATTAATATCAGAATAAGTATCTTAAGAAAAAAATTAATTATGTTAATATCAGAATAGCTATCATAAAAAAATTATATCACAATAGTAATATTCTTAATATCAAATTATCTATCATCAGATATCCCTAATATCAGACTAACTATAATAAAAAAATTATTAAATTTGAAATTAAGAAACTTACATTCGTTTAATTCTGCAAATCTTAAACTTGATGAAATCATTGTTTTTAGATTTTTGTTTTTATTTGATTTTTTAGTTTATTTTTTGTATGTTTTGTTATTCGGATCTACAATCGATATTATAATAATATAGATTAATTATGAAAATGCCACCGCGTTTTTTAACGTAGATCGGATGGACGCTTGATCGTGCGGTTGACATTCATCCGTACCATCCGTGCTTAAAAGTTGAACGCACCCGATCCTTTCCTTATATATATATATATATATATATATATATATATATATATATATATATATATATATATATATATATATATATATATATATATATATATATATATATATATATATATATATATATAGGCTCAGTTCCATTGAGAAGGTTTTATTTTGAGAAGATTGAGAAATCTTCATTTGAGCAAATTGATTCATGTTTTTTATTTGATTCACAAGTAAACATCATTTTATGGTGAATCGAATCTATAAATCACAAATTTAATTCACAAATCATTGTTAAAATCGAGTTATGATGATGATTCATTAAGTTTGTACATATGATTCAGTATTCTACATATATCACAAAATCGAGAGATTTTTAACATTGATTCAAATTTTTTTTTTTACACATTATGAATTTTAATTACATTAAAATGAGTTTTACGCTTTAAAAACATGAATCAAAGTTAAAAATCTATCGTTTTGAAAACCTTCTCAATCTTCTCAAAATAAAAACCTTCTCAATCGATCCGGATTCTATATATATATATATATATATATATATATATATATATATATATATATATATATATATATATATATATATATATATATATATATATATATATATATATATATATATATATATATATATATATATATATATATATATATATATATATATATATATATATACTAATTTTAAAGCCCAATGGGTGAGCATGACTATAATTATTTGTTTGTTGTTTTGTTAAGCTGAAATACATTTTTTGAATTGTCAAACAATATTATAGAACAATTGTTTCTTTGTTTCAAACAATATTTTTTTTTGTTTGTTTTTTTTTTTTTGTTGTTGTTGTTTTTTTTTGTAAGAATTATAAATAATTGTATGCTTTGCGTGGATGGTTAATAACACAACATATATAATTTTTACAACATTATGAATTTTATGTATGTTTGTAAAGTTATAGATAATGAAAATGTATTAAAGTGATATAACAGTTAACTTAAATTCTAAACAAAGCTTCTTTGTAGACAACATTAGGCATGTTTGCTTTGATCTTCTCCCATTCTGTACTTTTTACTAAAATGTTGCATTCAAATTATCAATGCTTCCAATGCAAGGTGTGATATGGGCTTCCTCACAAATTCTCCTTCCTTAACACACTCTCTACCAGCATTGTTGGTTTTGTTCTTTTCAAGATCCACAAGGGTAATCCTACTTGTCTATGAGCTACCAAAATGATTTGAATCGGTACCCTGATAAAAGAAACAATTTAGCTACAAAGATCCAAAAATTGAACACATAGCTTGTGAGTTGTGACAAAGCATATTTCAGATATATAAAATGGTTGACAAAAATAACACTGCAGGATCAACAAACATCAATTTAGAAATTTAATAGAGTTTTGTCAACTTACTCTTTATTTTGACGCTCATATTCACAGCGTACTTCATGCACATCACCGTAACCTCAAGGTTGTGCTTTAGACTTTATGTACATGAATTTATGTAAATCATGTATTATACTTGGTTCCAAGCTCATTCAGTATACCTGAACTATAATTAGATGCTATGATTTTGTAGCCGTAAACAATTTGAACATATCAGATGCTTAAATAATGCTTATCATATATTGAGTACCTAACAATTCAAACAACCACATATCATGTTATTTAATACACTAAATGAAATTTGTGTAGCTTGTATGTAACTAACTATCAAAATATATCTATTTATTCAAAACAAAAAGTGTTTAGGTACCACAAGACTCCTCGGTCGGCTTCAGTACTGGATCATGAATGGGCACCTTGGTGTGCAACAATTCCCCTCCTTCTATCCCATCATCGTTCTTTGTGATCGTTCTACTTTCATTAGAAAAGGAGTTCTAGATTTTCTAGCATATCTCCGCCCCATAATTCCACC
This sequence comes from Chrysanthemum lavandulifolium, assembly GCA_022545495.1. NCBI lineage: Eukaryota > Viridiplantae > Streptophyta > Magnoliopsida > Asterales > Asteraceae > Chrysanthemum > Chrysanthemum lavandulifolium. The sequence continues at coordinate 160,257,852 of CM040246.1, forward strand.
CATTTCCTCACAAGATTATTGCAGATGCAATGCAACTTCTAGACCCTGAACGACAACATCTATTGTTGGTCGTTCACTCCTTTCCTCATGCACACAACTATTTGCCACCTTGCCAAAATTCTTTAAGCATTTTGGCATAATCAGGCCACTTAGATTATGGGTAATTATTTCAACTGAGGTTCCCCTTAGATAGAAAGTCTTTCCCCATTCTGCTAAAATCGACTGAAAGAAAGCTTCTGTCCAAAATAAACTCAATGAGAAAACATGCATACATTACATATTGCAGATGTCATCACAAAAAGATTACATATGGGCTGCAGCTAATCAAATTAAAAAAAATGTTCATGGTCTCATGAATTGCAGCTAATCATCTATCTTTATAAATAAACATGTCTACTTTAGAAGTCATTGGTTTTTTTCATGTTGGTTTGTTGTACCACCTGTGTACCGAGACAATGTTGTTGGGGCATGATTATTTGGATAATTTTTTTTGTGCCCTGTGTATGTACATCAGTATCACTAAATAGTTGTGCACAAAAGTGGATCATGCAATAGTATCAGCATCTAACTTTTATACATAGCATAAACTAATGTCGATGAAAGGTAGGCCGTTTACTAAGCTGGAAACCAAGTAAGTGGCATTTACATACGGTACATACATGGATATCCTAAAGTACATTATTACTATTATTAAACATATTATACAGCGGTCACTCAAAGTGTTTGCAAAAGCTTTTTCTGATTGCAGTTTCTCGTACTACTCTTGCTTCTATTTCTTTGAGGCACCCGTGTTGCGATCTTTTTTTTGACGCATGAGCTTACAGCGAGGATGACTGGTTGTGGTAGCTCTGCATACATGTCTTCCTCAAATTCTTCCGCCATTTGGTTCCATAAAGTGAATACCACCGTGTTACTGCTGTAAAATGATGTAAGGGTCAGTATATATCGTATATGGTAGGTATTATGAATAGGGCTGAGAAGCTTGTTAACTTAAGGTTTTGGATCTCAATGTTTCTGACCCGAACCCTATTTGTAGTCTGGTCACCATATCTTTCAACCTGGCCAACGTTTTGAACACATCCTATGTAATCTGGTAAGACAATGTAGCGTGGTTAGAGATATTCAGGTGGCATTGTTATAAAGGGAATGCTAAAGTACCTGTCATAATTGATTCTGATTGTTTGCTCGACTCTAGCTTGTTAAAAGCTACAAAATTGAAGTGGTGTTCGGAAAATCGATTGTCTTGTAAGGCGGTGATCGAGTGAATCGCCAAAAACAGCGTGATGTCAATTTCAATGTTCTTTGCCAACCTACGTCTTACGGTAGCGAATCACATGTCGGTATGCAGTTAAGTGAAGACTATTATACCCATTCCTGTCTTTGAGTTCTATATTGGCCTGTATCGTTGTCCCTGTAAAAAATAAAAAATAAAAAGTTACGGTAAGTGATGGCGTATGCAATAATTAAATGTGAATATTAGTTTTGCAATAACAATTTTATGCAAGAAAGTATGGTTTCTAGACTGTGTGAATACCCTCTTGTCAATGAGTATGCAGGAAAATCTTGTTGATGTAGGATCAGGTACATTTGATGTTGTCCATTTTCGATACACCCTTACCTGAATTGCCTTGTTTACGTCTGTTGGTTTTAAGTCCTCGAGGTTAACAACTTCGATGTTCCCGGATATTACTTTCCCATAAACTTCTTCCGGCATCTGTTAGCTGCTACTAGTGGCCATGTCCCTGTAATTTGGTTAATTAGTTTTGTGACATAATGAGGGTGGAGAGTGTGGCCTTTAATGACCACCTCCATAGGAGAATAAATATATACTAATTCATTTAGCTACATAATCACACGGGTATGTTAATGATAGTGTTAATCAATTACTGATCAATAATCAAGAATCAAAAATAATTATTTAATAGTTAGGATACAACAACTTCAGTCAAATCTAATGTGATGGAACCATAATGTGAAAACTTATCCTAACATGTACCCTAATTGAAATAGTATTGTCTAATGGTATCTGATCTATTAATATATCTGCAACTTCAGTCAAACTAACACTTGTATTTCATCAGTAATGTGAAGGGATTTTTGTATACAACACAGTAATCTTCTTCTCTATAGTTTATAGTTTAAACAAACTTATAAACTATAGAAAAGATTTATAATGGATAACTTATGTTACATAATGTCCTAAAATAATCTTGGCCTAATTGATAGTGTTAATCTTTGTAATTGTGGTCATATGCTACATAATCACACGGGTATGTTAATGACCAATGACCAAAACCATTTGTTCTATATTGGTCACTTCAAAGTCACAAACTTTAGCACGTATCTTGGTGCTTTTCTTTATATTTCCATCATCTATAGCAAGCACAAATCATAATGAATATATTTTACGTAGTCTATAAAAATTTAACCAAAATTTACCAACCCTCAATAAAGGCATGTGTATATCACCTAAAGTCGCATTCGGCGTAATCAAAGCTGTTTCAAGCTCCTCCACCGAAAACTCAGCATTAATATTCAGAAGCGACCTAAAAACCTGCAAAAACAAACCAACAATCACTCCTCCAAAACATAGTATCATATCCATCAGCCACCTTGTACAAAGACAATAAAAATAACGATTTGTGATCTTTATGAATCTGTTCCACCATGGAAAACCAATGTTATCTACCTAGAATATATTGTGATAAAACAGGTAATTTAGGTCGGTCTTATCAAAGTTGGTGCAAATGAATTAACAGCAGATAGTTTAGCTTAGTAGTTAGCCATCTCCTATATTATGCAAATAGGAAAGCACCAACATTCCGGTAAAACATATAGGTGGCAAAATAGGAAGTCAATCAAGTTACAATAGGCACCTGGCACACCTATAACTCATGATGAAGGAACTATTATTCACTGAACCCATTACCTGCACACTATGGCACAAAGCTTACTAACTGAGATCCGATGCAGCCCTTAATAGCAGATAGATAAAAAAAATATATATACCTATAAATATTATGATTGTTACAACATTTAGGACCGAACTAATATTTGGTGGCAATATTTTATCATTAATCCACACCATACATAATTCCTACAAATGTAATCATCTAAATATATGATTATACATGAAATGGTACAAATTACTCAATAAATTACTCCATACAAAATTAAAATTTTGACTCTATGTGCACATTGCCTTTAAATTCATAGTGCAATTTTCTAACTACAACTTATAATTACTCAAGAGCATGCCTGAGAAGCAAAAAGTTCAACTTGGAGATGTTTCGTTAGTGGTTCTGGTTTCAGGTTCTTTTGGCAGTTTATTTTATGTACCAATTATGTTCTTTTTATCACGCTACAGTTGTAAATTTTCAATTTCTGAAAGGTCCTACGTGTTTAAAGTTTTCTTGCAATGTGTCATACAAGCAATCTAACTAATCAAACCATAAATGAAAAATGAAACAATCAACATCAAAACGTCAAAAGTATTGGATAAAACTCAGAATAAGATGACAAAAAACATAAATTTATCAAGATGAATTCATACAAGTCAAAAAATGGAGTGTTACCTTTTATGTACACTTGCATACATTCATCTAGCTTCCACCGTTAAATAAAGTAACTTCTTCTACATACTAATATTGTTCGCTTCTTGGTTCATCTGCAAGATCCCTACATCAAGAAGTCTCGGGTTGCACTTCTTGCTCATTCTTCTGTAGAGTACCTGTAACAATCAGATGTAGTTTTATGGCAAGTTACATAATCCTTTTTATGATTTAGAGATCAAGGACGAATAGTTGGTTTTATTAAAGTAGTTTGAGCAAATTTCTTAATTAATATTCTTCACATCATTAAAATTTATTGCCTAATTGGAAGACATGCAGAAACACATAAATAAGCATATTACACATTTATACTAATCTTCCTTTCACGAGTTTAGCTATAGTAACAGTCCACATCATAGTTACCCAATGTTTTCCAGATGACATGAGCTCCGGCTCAGGTGCCGAATTACAACATTATGCATGCTTATGAAAAAAGAGAGAAGGGGAGATTACAGGCCAGTGGAAAATCAAATATGGCATCTTTAAGTAGAACGCATTTTCCAATATTTTGTAGTTTCCCTTTATCATAAGCAACAACATTACGATGTCATGTGAAATAAATTAGCAAAATATTTGACAAATTAAATCAAAGCATATACAATGAACTACAATTAGCACCTGATAACGCTCCAAAGCATTTGTGATCGCAACCACGTCACCTTTACAGAGATGGAAAATGCCAACATTGAGTAGATGCCCTCTAACTCTGTATTTGAGCAAGTTACTGTTTAGAGATTGTCATGCAACCTCTTAGAAAAATCACTATTTCTAATATGATATATGAAGAGACATATTAACAGGTTATAAACTGAAGGTAAAACGCTTGGGCATGAAATAAACTTCATACCCAAAGGTCACAATTTCAAACCATTACTCATAAAAAGATGATTCTTGAATTTCATCCCTACTAAGTAACATGGGTCAAACAAAATATTAGTATGTATGTTGTTCAATATTAGCTTGAATAAACTATTATAAGTCCAGAAAGCCTAAAATATATTAACTTATTAGAGTGCTAAAAGGAAACTTGACAGAAAATAAATCTGCAATTTCTAAGAATTAGGAATTCACATGAAAATGGCGAGGCCAGAAGCAAGTTCTTATGAATGGCATTCCCGACTGTTTGTTCAATTTTAAACTACTTATGACAAAGTTGATTATGCCCATTAGAAGAGCTAATAAATCCATACATTACGATTGGGAAAAAAGTAATAATGATAAAAAATTGTGAACTCTTTAAAATAAGTACTAACTAAAATTAACAATAGTCTATACCTTTGGTTTAATTATAACGATAAGATCTTTGAACTAATGAAGACCGAAGATTGGTTAGCTTAGTTAGCTAACGGGTGTAAATGGGTATCAAGTTCATCCAATCCAGAATCATTTATATCACATGTCATGATCATTTTGTTTCTACTATGTGCTTCAATTATACACGCATGTAACATTATCCAGTTGTCATGAATACATCAGGTTATACTGAAAAGGGATTAATGAAAAAGCTTGTTGTTTAAGCTCTTTTCGGAAAGATTTTCTATCTTTCGGAGGTAAAACTAACATGTTTTACTTCTGATGAATATTAAGTGAATGTTTCTTCTGCAATTTGATTAACTCTTTTAATGTACTACTTCATTATCGCTTCTTCTGTGTCCATTGTGGTTGGCAAATATTATACAACCCTGATATGTGTGCGAGAATTGTTATTTTTGATATTAACCATTTATGTTTTCCTTCTAAATTACTTCTCGGGTTTCGAAATACCTAATACTAATTCACTGATTGTTGCTACAATCCTAGGTATGAGCAGCCAGTTGGGTACACGCTTTTCCAACTCGCATGACAACAACATACACACACGTACGCCTGTCCAAGGTCGACAGGAGATGGATCTGCTGTTATCCCAGAGCCATCGTGGCCTAATCAAAATAGACTTTATTGGAAAAAGGTTAAATTAGCCTTATATAGTTTTATAGAACCTGCATTATTTTTGAAATTTCTCCTGCTAATCAATAACTTTCTACATCAGATGCTATTAAAATGTCTTATGAAGTTGGCCACTTTTTCAGTTTCGCATCAGCCAAGGTACGGGTGCAGGTAAAAAGTTTTACATACAGAGAATAATCATTGTTGTAGTATCAAGTTTTTTATGGCCACGGTACATAATGTAACCGCATGTAATAGAAACAAAGATTAAATTTGGTTTTTGAGAAAATATAGACAGCTTAAAGAATATCAATATGTTTAGAACGTATATATAATAATAACAATGATTGGAAGTGGTCGTGAGAAAACACCAGGCATAAGAAGATCCAGTGAAAAAAAGAATCAGTTTTAATACCCCTGACCGTTGTGATCTCAAAGTCCATACCAAAACAGAACTTTGTAGCAAGTTCGAATGAATCCGGCCCACCTGGAAAGTTAATGAGCTCCAACTGTGATAGAAAAAACTATATATATTTTTGTTATAAATTTTTAAGGTTCATTTGGTACTCTATTGACCTACTTGCAAATGACTATGAACACTAAAAATACACATTATAGAAAAAAATATATTTATATGTCACTTCAGTTAATAAGAAGGTTACCAAAAACAATATATGTGTATGAAAATCACATAATACGAAGGTATCCGAAATTAAATCTATTAATCGTATATGAAGTCACTTTTTAATAATACTATAAAGAGCAATTAATCTATATATCGGAACATACCCATCATCATCCTGAATACGATATCTAAATCAAGGACATTGATTTCCAACTTAAGAACTACAGCTTGGTCGAAGCATTCGTTTCCTCTGCTGAAAACCATAATTAAAACCATTTCCTTCCGTATCATCATTTCTTCTCAATAACAAATTAACAGAATAACAATTTAGCAGCAACATATAATTTTCTATGTAGATGCAAGTAATCAACAATGACAATTACATAAATGCAAAGTTTTTAGAGCTGATGTAGCAACTATTAGGAGGTTGCATCTATTGATAATAGACTTTGGGTAGCCTTCAACATGTTCAACCCATTCTCCTTTAGATTGTTGAACTAATAGCCTACTAAAGTTCATATATATAGATTATGAGTTATTCGATACTGTAACACGGAGTGTAATAATAATTACACTTGATGATATTATTATGATTTATTCAATTGTACACCAAACAAACCTGTGCTATTTTTTTAAATCTACTAATCATCCTAGCTTTGCCCTTCAAGTGTGTCACAACCAAATCAACTGCTATATTGATACCATATCTAAGATCTAAGGCATTCATTCGAACTGCAACTAAATTGTAGCCTAACTCAAAATGGTGGATCAATGATCTTTTATTATAGCCAAAATAGAAAGTAAAGCAAAGAAAGATTTTTACCAAAGTTAGTGACTCATCTGAACGATTGAATTGAAGGAGTGTCATACCCTGTTTGTTGGGAACACATAAGTAAGCAGAATGACCAACTTTTAAAATATATCAATATGAAATGTGCACATATATTAACACATATATGTATATACGTAACTTAGTAATTATGATATGTATAAAAAAATGTGTTAACACATAATTCGAAATTTGTATATATATACACATATAATAAATTATTGCTTTGAAGCATAGGTAACATACTTATAATATGTATATACAACATAATGTACACATTTTGTGTGTGTAATTACTATCTTATGATTCGAAATATTACCTAAACATATAATGCAAATTGATATATATGTTACTATATCAATTTGTAACTCAATCAGATTTAGATTTTATCTAACATAAGATTATCATCAAAACGTATGCTAATGGATGTTATATCTCCAACCAATTCAAGTGTATGCTATTTGAAGACCATATTTCAAAAATATTAGTAGATTTTCTTTTACGCTACCGTATGTGCATTATGAGTTTGCATTAATTGAGGCTGTTGTTAGTATCTATTTGGCTGCATGTATAAAACTGAATGACAACCCATGTTGTTCCATTATGTTCATAACCCGATAGCTTGCACGAAATATCTACGGAGAGCAAGTCTTCCTACAACAACAATTTAAATGCAGTTATTGAATAAGATGCAAACAAATCTTGCACCAATTTTCTGAATAATGTAAACCCACATATATCTTAGTAATTGGTATCAACCTGCTATGACCCGTTACTCGATCAATACCAAATTACATGCATCCTTAAGATAAAGCATACATGACTACAATCACACAGGAAGCACCTGCGCACAACTGGCGAGAAGATCGTTTAAAAGCTCAGCTAGGGATAACAATAACAACGATTATAATGCACAGCGGAATAAGAAAACATCGTTTGTTATTATTAAAAAAGTTCTTCGTCGTCATCTCTACCACTAAACACTAATATACTAAATACTAACCTAGGCATTTACATGAACATACGCCTAGGAACTAACTAACTAACCATCACCCTAGGCGTCCCCTAAACGCCTGTACACACACACACCCCTTTGGTGTTCACATCTTGACACACAATAAATCTAATTCCCTGCCTCTCTTTATATACTAGAGAGTCTAGGGTTACATCTGACTACTAGGGACTAAATAATAAAGTCTTCTTTAACAAGTAAGTCCATTGTCTTTCTTTGTCTTTATAAGTTCTTCATCTTTCATATTTTGTCATAATCAACTCAAATATAATTCCCAACAATCTTCCCCTAGTTGATAATGACAAAACCAAATAAGCACAAACTTCCCCTAAAGTTAATATGATGAAAGATAAACGAACTTCCCCTTAAACATGCAATATCACCAAGGATCTTCAAGTTGCAAATCTTCTATGTAATGCCTTCTTCCCCTTTTTGTCATAATCCACTAGGAGACGCTAAGTAGAAGCAACTTTGAATCCAACCACCACAAACTAATATCATACGACTAATCCATCCTTCTAATGCCTCAAGATACCCTCTATGAAGATCACCAAAAAGCTTGCTAAAAATGAAATTAAGGCAAAAGAAATCTGACAGTAGTACAAATACCAATAAGAAGTAGTAAAAACCTTCCCCTCGAATGATGCATGTAAATAACCATAAGAACTTGTCAAATAACTAACCACCATGATCACAAATACGTTGTAGTTCCAGCCATGAAGAACATAGTACGTCTCAAATACTAAGAAAGATGACTATAATCATATTTGAAACCAAGTAGTAGTAACATGAAGAATAGTTCAAAGGTTTACCAATCTTTCCAATCATCGTCAAAGTCCAAATAAAAATAACAATATCTAAGATCTTGAACCTTGAAAAATAAACAAACCATCTTATGTGTGTGTCATCCAATAACCAAATCCGAAAACCAAATCGACTTCCCCTCCATACCAAGCTGAGAAATCAAACCATGTACTTCATAACTCGTATAAGCCAATAATCTACTTCCCCTTAAATCTAAAACTTCTTGTGTGTGTGGTATCCGGCATCTTCGCAAAACATGCATTGTCCAACTCTCTTTAAACAACCAATCATCCAGCACTCCATGAAGCAATACTAATCTGTACGTACAACTTTAAAGATGAAAGGGCAGTATAAAACTGGAACGAACAATACCATCAAAAACCTAGTACAAACCGAGAACCGTGGTACCAAGGTATTAACAGAAACTAACAACGGTATTATCCTTCAAACGAATAGACCAATCAAGCATGCTTCCATTCAAACAATCGTGACAAGTAGGGAAAGATAAGCAGTACGTTGACATCATAAGCAGTACTTTAAACAGTACTTTGACAGCATAAGCAGTACTTTAAACAGTACTTTGAGAATAAGCAGTACTTTCATATACGAACAATACAAAAACGTGCAGTACTGATTATAACCTGTAACAACAGATCTGGGACCACGAAGTTGCTTACCTATTGGGACCAGCAGTACTTGTATTCCTTCACGTATCCTTAGATAAACCTGATCCTCCTTATGTGCAATCCAATCATATCAATGATGTATTTAGGGTTAAAGAATTATTGTTGCTGTGAGGTGAATAGTTATTAGGGTTTGATAAAGATGATTGATTCCAGAAGAATATAAATTTTAAAATCTGAAACCCCAATAAACCCAAAAAAAAATGATTGAATATCAACAGCAAGACGCATAAAAACTTGAAAGTTCAAGAGTTTCCTTCACACTTTAGATCAAGAGCAGCAATCAGATCTTCTTGTAGCCAAGATGGTCTTTTGAGAACAACAATAGCAACCAGTCTTGATAAAAAAAAAACGTTTTAAGAATAAACCGTAAAAACCTCGAATACATAATACCTTCTCTGCAGCAGACTTTAAGCATCTGTAACTTTTGATTGAAAGCTCCAATTGACGATCCCTTTGGTAAAAAGTTAGATTAATATATAGAGAACGTCCACCTAAAATTTCGTCACGATCCAACGGTTAACGAAACAGTTATGACCGTTTCAAAACAGTGCTGCAGAAACCTATACGAAAAATTCCAGATTCGAATTTTGTGATCTTTTTCTTCGAAAAACCCTGTAGATCCCTATATCAAGAGCTCCCCGCTCTGATACCAATTGAGAAGATCGTTTAAAAGCTCAGCTAGGGATAACAATAACAACGATTATAATGCACAGCAGAATAAGAAAACATCGTTTGTTATTATTAACAAAGTTCTTCGTCATCATCTCTACCACTAAACACTAATATACTAAATACTAACCTAGGCGTTTACATGAACATACGCCTAGAAACTAACTAACTAACCATCACCTAGGCGTCCCTAAACGCTGTACACACACACACACCTTTGGTGTTCATCTTGACACAATAAATCTAATTCCACCTTTCTCTTTATATACTAGAGAGTCTAGGGTTACAATTGACTACTAGGGACTAAATAATAAAGTCTTCTTTAACAAGTAAGTCCCTTGTCTTTCTTTGTCTTCATAAGTTTTTCATCTTTCATATTTTGTCATAATCAACTCAATATAATTCCCAACAACTGGTTAGGCCATTCTCTCAGGGGAAGTATCTTATTCTTTCAATACTGTTTTTGAATAATAATGACTACATTTGATATTTAGTAATCTGACAATCAGTTTTAAAAGTTCAAATCCAAACACCATTTAAAACAGATTTAGCACCGCATATCATAGAATTCGAGATACCTGTACAACATTTGTACAAAGCAAGTCCGCTAGAATGACTATTCCTACCCATTCATCTGGTTGTTGTCTTCAATCAATTAACCTGGTTTCATTTTTTTCAGCCTACCTATTCTTCCTGGTCTGCAATCAGAGAAAGCACCATCCTCTAACATTCCTTCGTCAAGTAAGCCTACAAAAAGAGATATCATATACACCCATTTGTGGAAAAACATCAAAGAGAGAAGAAATATAAGATATAGAGCTTTTGACTTCCAAATGGTAGTAGAAAACTTTGTTGTATCTGATAACATGGTCTGGTTCAGAAAAAGTGCAGGTCGGGCGGGTTGGGTGATGGGTCTAAAAGGACTGGTTTGGTTGTCCCACATTTAATTATAGGTCCGTAACACTCCTATTGTCACAACAATCAGATCAAAACCTAACCTAACATCTCAATAACAACAGAGAACACATAAACAACAAACCATTATCTTGTATTTGGCTGTTTATGTTCACCTTAAGATGTATACAGTTAAGAAAAAGAACGAAGACCGGTAAATATTACAATGCATTTTAAAAAACATAAGCCTACTGATTGGTGCTGAAAACACAGTCAAGCTTAATCACACAAGCTAGCCACTTGTGAATTGCTAACCGTAATAAACTTAAAACTGCTCAGAAACCAATACAATGAAGATCAGAGAATATAATGTGTTAGTGCAAATATTACGATATTTAATCTATACAGTCTCGTTTGTTTTGATTGATGACAAACATGTAACTTGTAATACATAACGTAAAATGTACAAGTTACTTGTAATCACACGTTGTCTCAACATACATTCAACACCTCTCGATGTCTCAAGTCCTCGTATATGTTACAACACAGGTTCGTCCATGTTTGTTATGTGGCATTATGATCAAACCCATTAACAAATCATTTAGAATGTTTAAAATACGTTTAGAGTCACTAAGTATTTTAATAGGTTAACCATTCTATTTCGAACCTCATTTTACATTTGCATTCACAAGTATTTCATACAAATACTAAAGTTTACTTACACTTGACAAAATATATTTTATTTTGACAAGCACTCTTTACAAAAGGTAACTAGACATTTTATTAACTAGTTACATAATACATTTTACAAGTTTACCTTGATAAACTTTTAATCTAAAATGGAAATACATGTTACATCATGTCATGCATCATCTTTGAAATCCTTGGAAGATCACTTGAATATTTTGGTTAGATTGATACTCAATAAATCAAATGTGATCTTAGTAAGATTTGTAATATCTTGCAAAGATTTGAAGAAAGATTTTTAGATTTTATGTCGGTACCACGGTACCAAATTGTATAAAGGACGGAACCCTTTTAAGGGGTCCGTGGTCCGTGGACGCCCCGTCCACTTTTGGCTATAAATAAAGCCCATTGTTTTCCCATTTCTTCACCACTTCAAAGCACATCTTCCACCTTCTTGCATACATTTAGATCAATCATTAACAATGTAGTAACACACATTAAACACCCTAATGATCATGATCATAATGCTTCTAACATTCATCTTTGTTGTAAGCATACTCTTTGATCAACCAAGGAAATCTTGGAGATCTAGCCATCCCACTCACCACAAGTTGAAGATCTATCACAAGAAGTTTAGGGAGCTTTGATCTTCATCATGAAGGCTTCCTATCAATGGAAGTTCATTTAGAAGTAGTTATTCATATCCATTAGACATTTGTGTCATGGATCATTAGTGTAAACATCATTGCATCATAACAACACTTTCACCAAACTAGATTAGATGGTTTATGTGTTTGTGCCATAAAACACAAGGTTTATTATGTTGGGCCATAAAACATATTGGGAGTGGTTGTACCCTTGTAAAAGAACTCGACATCTAGCTTAGTGTCGTAAATATTGTATAGGCGACGTTAGGTTGGTTCTACCTCGAACTAGAACCCGGTATTTAGCTTTGTACCGGAAAAGTGTAGTTGACGATTGTAAGGTTTTCTCCACGAGAAGGAGCTTGTTGATTTAGTGAAGTAACTCTCGAGTTGGGTACTCGGGGAGTGAAGTAGGGCGGAAAGGAGATCCGTGACCGAACCACTATAAATCCTCGTGTTCGGTTTGCACTTTCCTTTCTTTATCTCTTTACTTTTATACTTGCACTATACTATTGTTTGTGATGTGGTTTGATGCTCATGATTGTGTGACAACTTGGTTTACCATGCTTTATATTAGTCACAAACAATAATTGGTACTTTCATATTATAACAAGCTTCATAAGCGATTTGATACTAAAGATCTAAAGTTTTTAAACGGTAACGTATTCACCCCCCTCTACGTTTCCACAATTGGTACCAGAGCCACGTAGCTCGTATTTTCAAAACAAATGGTTTTTAAAAATAGAGTACGATCCATGTATCAAATTACCATTGAAGCGAAAAATAATATGAAAAATGCTTTGCTTGTTATACTTAGAAATTTTGTTGTTAAATATAACTTTGTATACAAGCTTGAAGGTTTTCTTGAAAAGTAAAAAAAAAAAAAAAAAAGTTTGTTGAAAGAACTAGTAAGTATTGTATTGTGTGCTCATAGAAAATTTACGAAGAAAAATGATTTTAAAGGAGTGTTTGGGATAACTATAAATCTAGTTGAAAAATCACCTCCATAAATGTTTAAGATAAGTCACATAAGTAGATATGTTGTTAAATATGTGTATTATATGTTTACTATGAAATCTAGTAAGTCGCACACGTTTTCTCTATGTCAAAAACTAGTTTTGGTGAATCATCTCGAGAACCACGGCACCAAATCTTATAAAGGGTGGATCCCTTTATTTGGTTCCGTGGAATCCGTCTCACAAGATGTCACGGTTTTTGGGCAACTTCAAAATCATAACTAATTAACCGTAAGTCCGCACGCAAGTCGAACCACCTATCATTTTAAAAGGAATTGAGTCTACTTTCATTTAAAAATACTCTCATGGCCTGAGTCTAATTTTAAATAAGTGAAATAGACCAAATACTACAGTATGTCTAAAATATTGAGTTTCGCTTTAACATAAAAACTCAAATTTTGAATCAAGCAATTTAAGTTGGTATTCTTAGAACTTTGATACAACTTCCTGAAACTAAATAATTTGGTAATATGTTTAAAGGAAACTAATCAAGCTTAGTATATATCATATTTAAGCGCAAAATGACGAAAAGTGTCTTTCTTGTTATGCTATGCTAAATGACCAATTGTTTATGTTGTTTGCATATATGTTGCTTGCTTTTTTTCAAATTGTTGTTTACACTTGTTTGTTTGCATAATATAAGTGTCAATATTGCCATGTTATTTATTCGCTTGTTTGACGATTTCTTGTTTATGCACAA